>JAAAKL020011913.1:0-13372 GCA_010016065.2 Carybdea cf. marsupialis auct. non (Linnaeus, 1758)
CGGGGGGGGGGGCGGGAGAGGGGTGTTGAATTTATATAGTTTTACGTTCTTATTGTGGCATTGGCTTTCGTTTGATGACGACTGTAATCGTTGAAAATTTGTGTGCGCAGGGCTGTGAATAGTGGATTTAAGGAGTCCCATACAGTTAAAGTAAGGGAATGCCGAATGAGAAGCTGGGGAGAGCTCCATGAAGACTTTATTAAGTTCGATGTGGCATGTAAGGGATGCCCATCATCATTTTGCACTCTGTTGAAGACCTGCGCCGCTCGGATATAGGTTAAGCGGTTGACGTCACCACCTTACGCTGGCCTCGTGTGCAAGTTTATGTTTCCGTACTCACATAAAGGAAGATGAATTAATAGCGATTGCATACGTCAAGAGAAGTGGTCACAAAAGCAGAAATTTGAATGGTAAAAATGAGTTCTGCCATCCTTATCTGTTATCGGACTTACCAGTTTCAAAATCGTTAGGCGAAATAGTAGAACAATCATGTTAAGTAATTTTCGGGTGACTTTTCGGGTAAATTTTTGTGGATTGCTTTGAGATTTATACATCGCTTATTTTAAGAGTTAAATTGTGAAGAAACGGTATGAAATCATCGATAGAGCTTAGATAACGGTTAGATGTAAATAGTAGGAGCGAGGCTACGTTTGCATAGTAGACTTTTGGAGCATTTGGTGTTTCGAGATAGCGACTTAACTTGTTGTAAGTCTTCTGAAAGTTCTGAAAGTACAAGCACAAATATGTTCGTGTCAAATTGATATGCAGCTGATTCAAAATGTAGCGAGTATGGTATGTAGATTATAAGCATTTCATTAAACCATGTGGTTATTTGTAGTGTTTGAGGGGTATGACAACCCGGATAAATCATGGTCATTTTCGAACGACCCCTAAAGCTGACTAGCCTTATTGCCCCGCATCAATGCTTATAAAGCTACAAGGAAATTGTGCAAGGTCTTCTAATGCCGCCTCTTAAACAGTGTAACTAAGGAAGGAAGAGATAGCCTTTGTTTTTTGTCCCTGATGTTCTTTGTGGAACTGCTAGTGAAGACGACTTGGAGCTAAGCATTTTTAGTAGTTCGTATTAAACACAGCAGACCTGTTTAGTATGGGCGGAGTGCGTTTAAACTTTACTTTTTACTTATTTTATTCAGTTTGTTTTCTCAAGCAAGTAGTTTTGATTGCCGGTAAATGCTCAGGCAAGACCAGTTCCACGATGGCCTACTTTGTTTGCTTAGGAGTCGTTATGCCTGGTAAGGTTGTTTTTAGCCGTGTAGCGTTTCAGACGGGCAACGTGCCTAACCCGTTAAGGTAAACAAGGTTTGTGACGGCCTTGGATAAGGCTACCAAAGGACACCATATCAGAACTACTTTAACTGTAAGTTCATGAAGATTTAACTCACTTCAGCTCCCCCCTTGCGGCTTCAAGTACTACGTTTCGCTTCGGGCGAAATTGTAAGTTTTTTAAAGAAGCGACAATGTTTAAGTTATCCTTTGTCGTGTTCATCAACAGACGATGATGAAACTGTGGCGAATGTATCTCAAATACCGTTATAATACTGCTTGTGTTGTGAAAGTGCCTTTTCCACTTCACTCGTCACAACTAGTATTCATTCTGTAATCTTGTACCGCGACTGTGGCAGCTTTGGAAAACCTTATCGTATCAAGGTGTACCTTCACTTCTGAATTTAGAACCCATGCCCTTTTTGTTTTTGTTTTTGTTTGCTTCTTAAGTGACCACCCCTGTATCTTCTCGACGAGAGTATGTTGTTTTTTAATGGCCTCAAGACATTTGTATGTAATGTTAGGCGTGACCCAGCCTCCGTTCCAGTATCATTTTGCATGGAGCTAATGGATGTAGCCTCCTTTTAAGCAATTCCAGAACCTGTATTATCGTTTTGAA
This sequence comes from Carybdea cf. marsupialis auct. non (Linnaeus, 1758), assembly GCA_010016065.2. NCBI lineage: Eukaryota > Metazoa > Cnidaria > Cubozoa > Carybdeida > Carybdeidae > Carybdea > Carybdea cf. marsupialis auct. non (Linnaeus, 1758). The sequence continues at coordinate 1,904 of JAAAKL020011913.1, forward strand.
TCGAGTTTTCTCGTCGGGCAGGTATAAGTTGCCATACCACTTACAGTTGCTAGGGGAAAGTCGCATATTTTAAACACAAAATAGTTTAAGTGTATTGTTACAGAAATGTAAATGAATCGACTGTACGTTTATTATGATTTTATTGGGAGGCCAAACATGAATGAAATTTTAATGTGGATGCACTGTGACTATGGAAAAGAATTTTTGATATTTGTGAAATAATCATGGAGATTTTAGGTGTTTGTAAACTTGTTAAATCGAAATTGAAAGTTGCGAGATTTATGGGGCTACCAAAACAAGATTTTACTCGAGACGACTTTTATGGTGTTTTTTCAGCTTTTATCCTTTGGTCTTATTATTCTAGGCTTCGATTCCAGCGAAGCACGCCCTGCAGTTTAATACCACCACGTCTTTGTTACCGTTCTGAGGCTTTGGCCTAGAAGGTTCTTACGATTTCTTTGCGAAAGCTGCGTTCCCCCATCGACGTAGGAAAAGTCCTGGAACAGTATCACACCAAGATGAGATAGCTTTTGTGATCATTTGGTGGTTGAACGCTTGCAGAGAAGAAGAAATGAAACTATTAACTTTTTTCGCGTGGTGTTAATGGCTAGCACCGTACGTTTCCTATGTTGTTGCGGATTTAATAATCTGGCCGTTTAAGATGCAACCGGAAAGTATGCTAGTGTATACATTTGTAAGAGTTTGTTTGTCAATTTTCGTGATCGGGTATAAGAAAGTGATTCCTCAACTGCAATCTTCATCTTAAGGTGTCGCTGGAGATTTGTTTGCAGACTGAGGGGACTAACTTTAGATTTGTTTGCAGACTAAGGGAACTAAAGTTAGATTTGTTTGCAGACTAAGGGGACTAAAGTTAGATATGTTTGCAGACTAAGGCGACTAACTTTAGATTTGTTTGCTGACAAAGGGGACTAACTTTAACTCAAGAAAGGCCTTATTCAGAGTCGTCTACCACCTCAATCACGTGACTTTGTTGTATATCTAGCTCACAGCCGCAGTAGCGTAGGCAAGCACGATGCATTGCTAGGAGCAAGCCTCCATTTTCCCATCTACTCCTCCTTATCACCTCGTGATCATCGATTACATCCATTCCACCCCGTTAGGTCATGGATCTAAATCATGTTACCATGGACAAATGTTACCATGGACACAACAGACTTGACATTAGAGACTTTTTAACATTCATCTCCAAAAAGATTCATCTTGGGAACAGTGTTACTTCCTCCTTCTCCGTCAATTGTCCCACTATGTACGCCAAATTGTTATCGGCATTTGGATTGTCCAAAACAGTCTTAGCCGTTTTGTTGCAGCAAAGTTCTTCTGGGCCGGCAAGGAAATGCAAAACTCCAAGGAAGCCAGAGAGTTTTGATTCATCAATCGCACAACATTTGTTATTAAACCGAGAGTGTTGTGTCAGTTTCTTTATGGACTCTATTAGTAGGGCCTATACTTGAACAGGCACGCTCAGAATACAACCTTAAGGTTTTGGAAGCAGTGTGCTAAAATATCTCACGTTGGCATTTCCTCCTGTGCTGATAATCATTTCTCATGTAAAGGCATTCACGACATTCTCACAGTGTCTGTATAGATAGTAGCACTCGCATCGCAATCAGTCACCCAAACCAGCACCATGATCAATATGTGACATATTTTACGTATACCTTGCAGTGATATAGTTCTGCAGTCTTAAAAAGTTTAGCTTTAAAACTGAATATGTTTTCAGGAAGTGCTTGTTCTAAATGTTTGACTGCACGTATTGACCAATGGCGTACAAAGTGAGAGTTTCCTAGTTTTCACTCCAAAAGTATCTATTCTTTGTGGTAAATTGGGAGAAGAAAATTTTGAATAAGTAATAAAAATTAGTAATCATCTTAAATATATGTTATACTATGGTTGCTGCTCCCCAGACACAGTTTCAACGGGTCGCATCTAAATGACGCTAATCGTTTGCGGGTCGTGCCAGCCGACGAATGGTCAATAACAAACATGAAATTCCAAAGTAATATTATTCCACATCGTAGCATGAATGATTCCTATCATAAACATCTCTCTGTGTTCAAATGTTTACGCTTTTACTTCAAACGAACTGATAAAGGTATTTAACTTTTGAATGAGTGTTCCAAAGTTGGGTAGGATCGATAAGCTTGCCATTTTCAGTGCTTTTTACACATTGTTATTCGAGTATTATTGTAAACTCCCCATGAAACCCCACATATTACTCGTTTATAACAACGTTTGCACCCGAATGAAGCCGATTTTGAGGCAACTAAACTCCGCTCGATTACAAAAAACGGTTAAGATTTTGAAGATAAAACTTCCCAATATTAGTGTCACCACTTAACATGGCTTTTAGGTCAGGCCCTTTTCCTAACTCAGTTAATTCTATCTAGATTTCCGGTGGTGCAACGTGAACGTCAGCATGAAAAAAACTGCCAGTACTTTAATGAACGTAGATTATTTTTCAAACGTTTTGAATCGAGCGTCGAAGGTCTTTGGCAAAGTCTGGATTTGCTCTCAGAAGACGTCCAATTTCTCCGGAATCATGTTTGAAGTATTAAAAGTTTGGAATTGTATGAAATCCCTGATTATAACTGTGCTAATCCTCAGCCTTATTTTGTTCGGAGAGGATTTGTCAATAGAAAGTATTTGCACATTGCCTTTTTTGCTGCATGTATTGTTGAGTTAGTAAACGTGATGCTTTCGACAATCAAGTGATGCCACGCACACACTCTTTCATGAAGCTTTTGTAATTGGGTGACCCCTCTGATTCAAGAAGACCTGGATCTCCTCCCGCAGGCAATAGATCTTTAGCATACTTCTCTTGCCCAACTAGCGCATCTTGATTTATTTAAATCATTATAACACTTTTGCAAATGGCGGTGGTTCAATCCTCTTGTCTGAATGCAGTTGCCAACTAGTACGACTGGTCCCATGACTTGTCTGAAATTTATACTTTTCGCAGATAGATTCTCCTGATGAGCGACACAACGCCCTCATTGATTTCTTTTTCACGTTGTGTATATTTCTATCTGCCAATATGTCCCATTCATTTCCCGGGCATTTATCATGTACCCCCTGCAACAAATTGAAATATGAATTTTAACAGCATTGACTACTTCAGCATGGATGTTAAGCCTGACAATTATTTGCTTGTTCGGTTGCAAGGCTAAAATTTCATCGGTTCCGGTTTCTCAACCTTTTTACTGGCTCTGCGTGATTTCTTTAACATCTTACTGAGAGTTGAAATGTTCTTTCAGCTTTCATATTTTATGAGCCTGAGGAAGACTTTCCAATTCTCCATATAGTCCGTTTGTATTCTTGCTTTCCTGGCATCGCTTATCATTCTAGATCCACAGGTAGAGAGACAGACAGATTGAAAGATTGGCCAATGAAACAATCAAAACAGGACTGTCATTTTGAATAAACAGTTTATTAGTGGATTCCACAGAAGTTTGATCTTGGCTACCTCTCAAGCAGCTACGTTGAAGCATGGTATCAGTATTTTGATAAAACGATGATTATAATCCACACCTTTGCTTGACTGTTCTCAAACTGGGAATAGTTCATTTCATTGACTTTTGAAAGCAAAAAAGGAAGATAGAATACTGGACAGCAACACAACACCACACCTGTAGCTCTGTATCACCATTGATAGCAAAGGTTGATAGGAACGCCACCAAGACTGTTACCTTGGTTACATATGATGAGATTTTGGGGAACTCTTCAAGTGTTAGCATGTTATATGTACTTTACAAGTTCTGTCAGTAGTTGGAAGCACCAGAGACTACAGCTTAATTACCAGCGTTTGAGCAACAGTGGTAAAGTGATTTTAAGCCTTTGTTACTTTAAGTGCAAAGTACTCTGTTAGACTTCAGGCAAGAGATTAGAGAGCTCTGGTTTTGTGAAATAACTCTATTTAAAGATTTCCACGTGGCTCTATACTAGGTCTTCTCTTGTTTCCATCAATAGGTTCTTCTATAAAAGAAATCATGCTTCTGCATGGATTCCAAAGTACTAAAATCATTAGCGGATGATGTATCCCTTTAAAGATTTGGTACGTTTCGACCAAGAAGTTTGCGTTGGAAACATTGGGCAACATACCTAGGGCCTATAGCTTCCAAAATGATGTAAATATACAAGACGATTTTCTATTGCTTGTGTAATGCATCCTATCATAAGGCAAAAAATCATAATCCAAGGGGCAGAACAACTATTCTCTTGCTTCGTGTGTGTACTTGCATGTCGCCAATCCTTGGAAGGCAAGCAGTGATTGAATTTTTGTAATTAATCATAGCTGGGCACTGTACGATCTAGCTGAAGGATGGCTATAGCAATTAAAAATTTTGTTGGTGGCACAAAACAGTAAAACTGCACGAAAAAGCGAAAACATTTAGTACTGAAAAGATTTTTTCGTCTGACACTCATCAGAGTACAAAATCGTCAGAATTAAAAGTGAGAAGAAATCAATGAAACTTTACCTAACTGTGTTTTGAAAGTAGCCAATCAGATTGACAAATTGTCAGATAGGTATTGTTTTGACCAATCAGTGCCTGGTTACACAGACGTCATTTTGTACTCTGGGGTATGTCAGACCGAAAATGATTTACAGTACTAAAATGTTTTTGCTATTTCGTGCAGTTTTAGCAGTTAAGTCAGTTAGGATGCAATTAAGGCGGAGTTCTTTTCCTGCCTTGCGATATATTATTACGTTCTATTTAATGCTACCTCAAATATTGTTTTCAACTTAGTAATTTTCACTTAAATCTATAATTTTTGTAAATTGTCAAATTTCTTACTACTGTATATAATTATGATATAGGAGAAGAAGGCTCGAAAGTCAATAGTTTATTTCTTAAGAAGATGCAAAACCACAGAATGGACTGAAGTTTTAAGTTCCCGTTACATGACTACTGCGATTTTTACATTCTTCATGGATACTCTTTAATGTTTGCATGATCAAGATCATATAATGTTTCTCAAATATTTATTGAGAGTAATGGTTTTTCTTTGTTTTGAAGTTTTCAACTGATCGTCTTAACATAGCAAGCGCCAGCTATTTTACTTCATATTTCATGTTTGAATAGATTTACAATGGTACGAAATATCCACAAGGCAACAAATAACGCATTCATATGCAGCTGAAAGCTTTTTCGTGCGGCTTCTCGTCGGAGCTACAGAGGGTGTTGAATGAATCTTTAACAGTAAAGAGTATATAAATGATAAGTTCATGAAATAATTTTGAAAACGTACACAAGTATGTTTGTAATTATGGATACACGACAAAGGGCAATATTACCTATGTAGAAAAGAGGAAAAGGATTTATAATACCTAAAACAAAACTGGGCTTGGAAAGGAGAGGCAGGGGACATTAGAATAATCGAAAAGTAAACAATTGTTCCTTCTTCATACATAAATTGGGTACCGAGTGTTTGATAAAAATAGGCTCAAGTACTTTGAGGTGTAACACGGAAAGTCCTTGTGCTAAAATGCTAAACCAGGAGTCCGAGTGATTCAGTCCAACTGAGGGCTAACTGTCATGCTTATTGCCTTAAAATTTCGTATTTTACAGAACCTCTTACTTTAGTTAAGGAAAGTTGAATATTAATTTTTTGGAGAGTATTTTGAATTTGCATATTCTTCACTGGATTATTGTACCTGAATCTTTACTCTTCTATTTTCAATTTTCAATAAAATAGATTGAATTTTATTGATGGAATACACGAGACTGCTTTTGTATATCAAATACATAGTAATCGAATCGTTTGCTTCATATGAAGTACAAAATTTTCTTCACTGCCACTCGATACAATCAATGCACCTTCTAGGGTAATAGAGTGGCGGCGGACCTGATCGAGCGATAGGAAAGTACTAAGAAACTTAGCCAAATGTTATTGGCTCTCCTTCCAAAATGAGTGCCTACAAACAATAACCAGCTTAACTCTTGGGCCATTCTTATTTCATGCAGACTACACAACGGTTGCAGTTCACCTGTGCGTACTCTTGTTGACTTCTTGCTAGCTGTGCAGCTCAACAGCAGAAAGCACCGCAGAGAACTTACGCGGAAGAACCGATTAATTTTGGCGACATTGCCGTTCTAAGGAACCGACAGTGGATTCTCTCTCCATAGCCAAGTCTTTATTCAATTCTCCTCTTGTTTTCTGCGTAAGGAAAGGAGGCAGGAGTATCATTGGCGATTTGTTATTACTTTTGATTTCCCTGCCGGTGTTGACAGGCAAGGGCCATTCACATTTATTTATAGTAGCAAGCATTAAAATTGCAATAGTGGGTGATTGGTGCTCTGTGGTGAACTTTCATTCACATGAATAGGTTTAAGTTTCAGATTCTCTAATATGTAATTTATCACTTAGGTTTTAGCATTTTTGGAATAGAATAGTGTAAAGGAGAAGCCTACTTATAATCTTCGCATGTCGCAGTCTCTCAGATTTGTTGGCGCAACAACTCGGGCTTGTTTTGACAACCTTCATGAATCGAACACCGAACGGTGAAAGAACATCTGCATCTTCTACCTTCTTCTTAGGCACAATTCATGAGCCAATGCATTGGAAGGACATTGTGAAGTGTTACTTATCGTAAGCCAAGACTATGCTGTAGGTTTAACCACGGAACTGTTAATTTGTATTATATTATCACCGATCAGACGGAGTAGTCCTCCAGCTACATGGACATCTGATTTTGACCTTAAAGATGGATCGCACAATGGAATTCGTTAAAAAGTCATTGCAACCAGGTGACTCGCCTAGTTCAGTATCCTTTTCTATTGCATAAACATAAAACCTTTAAATGAGCCTCAGCTTTTATTGTAGTTTCACTACGTTGACACAATGATTGTGTAGATATTATGTCGCAGCATGCAGCTGCACTGACCGTGACCGTACGTAAAGCGATGCCTGACGCCCTTTCAACTGACTATCCTTATCAGTAGGAAATAGATATAGACAGGCCCTGTATGGTTAACCGAGCATCCTCATGTATTTGCAGGTTGGCACGATATCTGTAATGAAGCGTTGCAGATAAAGCAGGTAGAGCTTTTCAGATTCTATTTCAAGCAATACCGACGCCCTAAAGAGTTATTGTGGCTGGGCATCAACCTTAAATATAATTATATCAATAAGGTGGTCAATGATAAAACTTTCATAGTGAGATTCAACTTCACCGGAACCATAGCAAAAGCTTATTGGCCGGTCTCCCAGATTCCTGTTCTACGAAATTTACGAGCGAAGTCGATTTCTGACAACCACATCGGGGTCTTTAAAATAGACGTTGTTGTAGAGCGGTCGTTTACACTCTTATTGTCATACTCGTTTCCCATTGGATACTGCACACAATATGGGGAAAGATAGTTGTTATTGGCATGGGTAACACAAAGTCACAACAGTTTAAGAATAGAAATGTAGGCTAACTTTTGGGTAGAGATTGCAGCTTTTCATATTTCATTTGATCGAGCGGCGATATTGCTGTCGAGATATTCCAGAAGTATGAACTGGTTGCTAACGGGCATTAATTTACTAAGTTTTTTGCAAACGTAGGTTTTAATTTATGTGAAATGATAGCCTAGTGATGTATCATTACCTTGTAACTTTAATAAGCAACTGCATATTTATGATTTAGAAGCTAAGATTTGAAATATGGAATTTGAATTGACACCCTAGAGAGAGGGAAGATACTGGAGATAAATATAAAACCTACTGGCGACATAGGCTTACTTTCTTCTTTTCTAGTATTTTCCCAAAACTTGACATTTCAATTCCTCTACTCCATCCCCCAAAAAAGCAGAACAAGGTACCCTAAGTAGCATGATGATGATGATGATTGCCTAGGGTTATGGCCCCAAGGGTTTTAGCATTGAAGTAACATGTCAAAACTTTGATTCACCATTAGTCTTTTTCACTACTGACAGAAGATATGAGTGGATCCTGCAATATCCTATTTTTAGTGCTGTTGCTAGTGCCTACAGGTGTAACATTCCATGGTACATATATAATATTTCCGTTATTGTTAGCAGCACCAGTCAATTTAGAATGCTTAACTTGTCATATTTTCACATTCCCAATATGGAGTGGAGCAGTAGTTCATGAACCAAAGCTACCAAAAGCAAAGATTTTCTCATGTCAGAGGAGTAACACTGTCTTCACAGGAAGATGGAGATTATGTGCCATCATATTTTATAAGATAGGCACTGACCTGAAAATCATGTATTACAAATGTGTTTCACAGACATTTTGCACTGGTTTACAAAATATTTATTTCTCATGATGGACTTTTTTCTCTCTGTTTAACATTTTCCCCATTCATGGGATTTGACAGTGTCCATACACATGGGACTTATTACTGGCACATAGAGCACTTTAAGATTGGATGCCCTTCCTGACATTGCCAATGGCCCTTCTGGGATTTGAACCCTGACCCTCTCGACCCACTTGATCTGAAGGCTTGGAACTTATCCACTAGACCATGACAACTCTTTTAACCAACATCTTGATATATTTGAAGACTAAGTATGAGGCCTGAATGTGAACACAAAATTTATTCTTCTTGTGGTCATTTAGTTTCCACCATATATCAAATTATGCCCCATGATTAATGGACATCATTTCTGAAAACATTTAATCTTCATTTCATATCCACTATTCTGACTGTTCACTGAGTGATTGAATAAATCAACATTGTATCTAACAGTACTTGAATGAAATGAAACTCCTGGAACAGAAAAGGCGGCATTATTTAACATGGCAAATGGACATTCACCAGCATGACTAAGGGTTTTCTTGTACTTATTCATTAAGGTAACTTACTCTTTCACCAAACCTTTCAAGTGTAGGCCTAATGAGACAAATAGCCTTGGTTAATAGAAAGCATAGCCTCTAGTATATTTGGTATTATATGAAAGTAGATTTTGTGCAGTAAAAACCAAGAAGATGTGATTATGCCAAAATGTAAAGGAATTTCAAGTTCATGTTTAAACCTTCACAACCTTAAAACATATATATAAAGAATAAACATCTGCTGAATGCAAAGTAAAATAGAGACTCTTGTTGGATCTGGTACAACTGTTTCCAAGTTGTGGATAATCCGTTGTACATATAACATGACTTCATATTTGCTCTGTAGATTTTGTATTTCATGCACTCCAAATAGAAGCTTCATATTCATATTCTCCTGCATGGCATTCCTCATTTTAGTGACCTTCCCAATAAACCACTTTTCTTCCTTCATAAATTTTACCCAATGTCCTTTTGTTGCAGTGCATAGATCAGTTTAAATTAGGAGCAACAGAAATATTTTCTAACATTTATGCATACAATTCCAATGAGTTAGTCTTTTCTGAAATACATATACTCTACATGTGTGACTTTACATTGCATTTTAGATATACAATGTGACAGTTGTTCAGTAATAGCAGTAATATTGATATTTTGTTATATGATATTGATAACACATTACTTATAGCTGTGTATGCAAAGTAATGCCCTGCAGATACATATGAAAACAAACTATTCATCAATATTTGTTTCTATATGTGGATATAATAATATTTATCAAAATAATGCTTTGCAAGCTTCAGACTATATTTATCAAAATAATGTTTTTCTAGTAAGCAACCAGATTATTGATTCTTGGCTTGAGTTGCCAAGGGTAACAACTGTTTTTGGCCACAATTTGTTATCACTGATTCTTCTTCTTCTTCATCTTTTATTTATGTCAGCCTTTTTCCATCTGGTGACGCGTTACCGACAGCCTTTCCTTCCATGATTGGACCCCTTTTCGCCACTTTTTTTGGTCCAAAGTAACTTCTTTGTGCAGACCAGCCCAACTACACTCCTTCAGAGTGGCATTTTTCCAGTTTAGGTTTGGCCTTCCTTTTCCCCTTCTTCCTTCCACTTCAAACTCCAGAGCTCTTCTTGTGGCCTCACTACCATCTCTTCTCAAAACATGACCTAGCCATCACATAGCACTTCTCTTGGTGACATCAATGATCATGTCTCTCATACCCAGTCTCTCCATAAGCTCTTCCAATCTAGTCCTATCACTCAGCTTCACGCCACACATCTTCCTCACCATTGCCCGTTCGGTTCTTCTCAGTAAATCCGATTCCCTTGACTTAAACACTTATGTCTCGGATCCATATCATCACAGGTCGTGCACATGCTGCATAGAATGAAGAGTCAGTCTTCTACTATGGAACACTGTAGATAGCTCATTAAATTTCAACCATCCTAGGAGTGTTCTCTTTACTACCACCACTTCACTTCCACCCCCACTACTGATGGTGTCGCCTAGGTAGCAAAAACTGTTCACTATCTCCAGCTGCTCCAATCTTCTTGAAGAAGCCTCCTCCTTTACACCCACATCATTGTTGCCATGGACCTTCCTTTTTTCACATCTTATACACTGGAACCCCTCTCCTGACTGCCGAGTAATCCTTTTCTCTTTTGTGCATCTCCCATCTCCAATCTTCACTGATTACTGAAATTCATATTTGTGTGAGAAATTAGGGAAGGATATGTTATTGGGATGGCCAAAGTACAACATATTGTGTACAAAGCTTTTTTAAGAATTGTGCACGTTGGTACTGTTATGCTATTTTGGGCCTCTTGCTTTGGTATAGAATTGCTGACTTTTTGGTCTTGATTTTAGTCCCAAAGCTAAGAGTTGCTTATAAAATAAAAGTGCATATTCATGATCATTTTATGTATATAGGATCTTAAGATTTAAAACTTAGCTAGAATTTTAGTAATGTTTCTGACCTTTAAGCCTTTTCCCTTCTAGTTCTCCTCCGTACATGTCTGTTCTATGTCACTTTCAGATCACCATGCCCCACTAAAACCATGACTAGCCTTGCCAATATAGTTCTACCACAATCAGGTGTGCTCAAGTATTTGAAGGCTTCATAAACAGGTTTTCTGAAAGAAATGTGTAGTCCCCAAAGTTAAATAGATGATATATCATTGCTTCACTACAGCATATAATAGATATGTAGTTATAATGGATTCCACTTGATCCTTTTCAACTGCTGATTATTAGTTGATGACTGAAAGTCCCAAATAATGCCTTGTTCCCATTCAAGCCTTTGTAAAACAAGCTTTAGAAAAATACAAAGTAAAAATGCAATTCCTTCATATCATGCATTTTCATTTTGAATGCTCCATTAATGAACTCCATACTTTGCTTCTGGGAAATATCAGGAATCATTTTCAAATTTTCAAAGACAGATAACGGATGTTCTCATTATGTAAATTGTCAATGTTTTCTCTGGTCAAAAAGGTTACATCTACCTGACAACCTTTTGCTGCTTTAATGGATGAATACACATCCTCAACCATTGCTTTTCTTGTCACAATCTTGTCGGCAACATACTTACATTAATACCATAACATGACCGCTTTCCATGACTGATTGTAAAGAAGTTTCACTTGTAGTTACGTTCAATC
>JAAAKL020011914.1:0-13371 GCA_010016065.2 Carybdea cf. marsupialis auct. non (Linnaeus, 1758)
GAAGAAATATGAAGCTCAATCAATTCAATGGTTATTTATATCCATATTACATTAATATTACATAATTTTAAATCCCAGAAGATTTTTGGAAAAAATAATATTTATAGGATAGCTTTTCCTTTGAAAGTTGCAATTGAGATAAATTAGAAGAAGAAAGGGCCGTGAATCCAGTCCTTATTTAAAAGTTGACAAGGTTGTTGCAGTTTCATCCTCATCTTAACCAAGGGGGGTCAAATAAGTATAGTAATGATGATAAAGAAATAAGTGGCAGTAATAGAAGTAGTAGCAATAGCAGTTGTAATATTTTTATCACATTTTGATTTATTAGGATGACTTTATGATTGTATGAAATCAATAGATGCAAACAAAGACAAAATTATCAGCCTTTTTCCACAGAAACAAAACATTTTATGTTTTTTACCGTGGCCCATTCCTATGTTATGTGCCAACTCGTGAGCTACAATCCAATGTTCTCCGAGAACATCAAGTGGATCAAACTAAAAATTAGAAGAGGGAAAAGTGTGTAATGAGTATGCAAAAAGTCATTTCATTACTGCAACAATATAAGTTTTAGGCAAAAGGACAGTGTACTGCTACAAAGTCTCATTTACTAAGGAGATAAACAAGAGATCGCAGTAACATTCACAATCAGGCCTACGTGCAAAGAGAGACATTATTTTCTAATTAACATTTTAGCACAAACGTTTACGTTGAAATACGCAATATATGACTCCTGAAACAAATTTTCTTCTGCCTCTTCTACCAAGGAAGTAACAGGTACCTTGAAGCTTTCAATAAAGGGGGCTCTCAATCTCAAAAGTTAAGACAGTATTACTTCAGTAAAATCATGTGATGCGTTTCATATTGTTAAATTAATATGCAATCTTTGCTTTGTCACTGCTATAAATCTGAAAGGTTTTTTGTGCTATGACGTAATGATGGCTGGCATACAAGGTAAGTATGTGGACGTATCTTTACATTACCTAAATATAGCATGAGTTAAAGCCTGTCAAAACAGCATACAAATTATGCGGAAAACGTCTAAGGAATAGCCGGAAGGCTACTTGAAAGGTAAATTTCAATCTTCTATGGAATCTATTACTCCGTTATTACCACAAGAGCGTATCTTGAACTAACGAAGGTACTTGAAGCTAGTTGGCATCAAAACCAAGCAAGGACCATCATACATTTGCAAAGTAAACTCTAGGACTCTATTACTGACCAAAAAGTAGCACAACAGGAATTAAATAAAATCCTAGATTCCTCGTTTAAGTTTGGGGGGTTAGGGGAGTACAATTTCACATGATAGTTGTGTTTTCTGCAACAGGAGTAAAGTTGGTCATGTGCACCAAAGAAAGTTAGGAAGTTGCTCCTAGCATTATACAACTGTTTGTATAATCAGAGAATTAAACAAAAAATTAACGGATAAGAATGATTTTAGATTTATTTGTACAGCCGGTGAAGAAGCTAGTCATTAAGGAACTCTTCGTGAATTAGCTAAATCGAAAAATGATTAAACTAAATTAATCAGTGTGGATTGCACGAGTTTCTGTTTTGAAACAGGAACGTTCTTACCATTTTAGGTGGTGTTGGTCAAAAGGAGGCCCATATTTCAAAAATCTACTTTCTGTATATGATACATTAAGATTGCTATTTGGGTTATTTTGGATTGTTTGGTTGTTTGGATTGTTATTTCGCAGAAAATTTGTATAAATTTAAGAAAAATTTATGAAGTAAATAATAAAAAATTTTGCTTAGAAAAATTTTCAAGAGATAACGAAATTGATTTGGATAAATGGAAATTGCGAAAAACAATCACTTGCTTGTTATTAGATACTTTATTTTGTAGTTGACATGCAAATCAGGCGACCTTTTTGATAGTTTTGACAGACTACTCAACTCATGGCATCATCTTTCGTTCAGAAATCTTCAGTCAGTTGGAAACTTCAATAAGTTTTCTCGGAGTGGTTAAAAGCTATTTTGAAAGGAGAAAAACAGATAATGGCTTATTAACAACCTTTCTTACAGACTAGTCTGAAGTCTCTTCCTAAAAGGAGAGGGTAAAGAACTGTAACATTTCTCAAATGGAATGGAAGCAAAATATTGTGCAGTTTTTTATGGTCGTGTAATAAACAACTCAGAACCCGATAGTGAATAAGTAAATAAATTATTTCTCTTTGACCTTCTGCATGTGAAACATCTCTGCTAAATCAACTCTACACTTGGGGGCTTTTTGAGTGCCCCCTAGCGAATTATTTCGTATAAAAATTTACCAGATTCTTTAAAGCTCGGAGGCGTTTTGACTTTTACTTTATATTATTAATACTTAAGAAAATTAGCCTTTGGATCAAACAAAATCTGTAGACCCTCCCTTACCATACATCGGAAAATGTTGCTTCAAATGTCCAGATTTGATTATGTATTTCTTTTTCAAAAATTCTGCCTCAAAAATATTTCCTTGTTACCATGATAAAGTTCTTTCTACACCTTTAATGAGCACTGCAATACACCAATTCAACTACTGCAGCTGCCAATATGGAGTCCGCGCTAATGGGAAACTGGGGACTAGTTCAGGGCAATAAAATATTTTTTCCCTCGGCTAGCTTGTTGTTTTGAGAGGAGTTCTGACTCGGTGTTTGCTGATAAAGTTGCTTTGGAGTTGTAATTACCTTAGCTATTTATGTAATCATGGGGCAAGCCAGCTGTGCAGTTGTAGGATGTAAACACAGCACCTATCGGATTAACAAATGAAGATCGAGCGCACGTCTTATTCATAAGGATGCTTTGAATAAGGAATGTAGTTGTGAATCACTGGTTGAGGAAAAAGTCTTCTGGGTCTCCAGACATCGGGATGATATTGTTAACACTTTCCACACATGCTTGATGGGGCTTTATCTACTTTACTGAATAGAATCTCACTGTCAGCACTGCTGTAAAAAGCACACTTTCCGGAATGGCTTCTTACAATGCATCGGCAATATCGACGAGTTTCAGCGGCGCTGCGTTTATCACGTCTGGTAATGGATTCTATTATATCTTAGTTGTAGGCAAAAAGTTTCGATTCCGTTTACTTTGCCTGCCAAAATCCTCGCGATCTAGTTTTAGGTGCTTAAAATTTACTGGCTGTACAACTGACCTGCTTAGTAACCACTCACATGGATTTAAAATGGATGACTTACTAGTAAGTCCAAGTCGAACTGCACACTCAACGCGATACAAAAGTGCTACTACATGCAAGCAGGTACCAGACATGCCCGCCATACAGTCACAATGAGCAGAAGGAATCTTGGCATTTTTCTTGTCGATGCATACCCAAAGTCGATGCGATGGGTCATTCGGTCGTTTAAAAGCACGGCAATCTGATTTCAGTAGACAATATGGACTTCCATCTGACACTGCATGATATTGTAATTTGTCAATCCATCCACGTTGAAAGTAGCTATAGACTTTCCAGTCAAACAGCTACATGTATCTGCCATCTTCTTCAATAAGGCAAGCATCTGTTTTTTTGCATGCTAGTATGAGTTTTTGCGCAGTCGTCATCTTGAAGCTGTATGTTTATTTCGGTTGCTGTTTTCACTGGTGGCAACTCATTCTCCACTTCTGCAAACCACGATATACGAGTTCAGCTTTTCTCTCTGTAACCTCCAGTCCCCGTGACTGAAGATACTCTTTCGATTCCCCAACTTTCATTCCATTTTCTAGGTAAAAATCCATTCTGTACTGATAGAACTTGACTCAAACAAATCATTCTCTGCGAGTGGTTCGTAAACAGGCAGTACAAATTTTATTACCCTAAACTAGTCCCAGAGTCCCAAAGAAATTGACTCTCCGTCCAGTCAAATTGGTGAGACGAAAATGATTACATCTGCACCTCTTCAAACATTTTCGGATTTTAGCTCTTGCTGACTATGAATGAATAAAAGTATGTTTACGTCAAAAAGGATGACTTATGATAACATAATAACATGGGTCAGGAAAACATGAAAATCTAAACTGAAAAACAGGTATATTAGAATGCCTTCAGAGCATTTTAAGCATCTCAAAATATTTCTCTCTAATTTAAAAGTATTATATGAAAACGTTTTTTACATGCGATAAATGCAAATATTGCAAACTGAAATAACTCCATCATCATGTTCCAAAAAATGTACCTGCAATATAGCTATCTTTCAGCTTTTCTGTCGCTACCGATTCTGGAATTTCGTGAGTTGTTGAGGGAAGACCCAAATTGCCCTTTATGATGACGTATATTTCAAGATCCCATTTGTGAAGTTATTGACGATTGGCGACACCCTATAACTAATCGTTCATTGGTCTTAAAATAATGAGAACCTCCCATTCTTCGTCTATCGGATTCTGGTGTTGTGTTCTTATGTAGATGGAAATTTGCGGAAGATAACCGAACAAATGCATTAAGTAAACTTCTAAAACTGGTAATTTATATTAATGGCACTTTTGTTCTTACATAGTGCACTGACACTGGGTACTTTTTACTGCATCCAGTTCCTGTCCATGTCTTACCGAGTATTCTATACCGCCATCTATGTTTACTAGAATAAAATGAAAAAGGAATGAGTCAAAACGGACGATGTCCAAAGCGTATCATAAATCTATGAATTACCGACACAATTGACTGCATATTACATGATACCGATAATGTATTAAAAGCAGTCTTTTGACATTAATGTTTTTAAAAGCTATCCTTTATGAACAGCCCAATTTTTAGGAATCAAACTACAAAGATGTAAAAACCTATTTAATTTTATTTATGATCTCTTATTCTTTGTCGGGTAGACACAAGACACAATACAGTTATGTAAGAATAACAATATGGTACAAAGACGGTTAAACAGATTGTAAAACATATGAGGAATGCCATCAGAAATGTGAAGAAGTCATAAATAAACAAGCACGAGGTGAAAGTTCTATGATATAAACACTGAAGTGATGACAAAAAAACTATAACTCCAGTGATCAGAATTTTTGCTCTATTCTTTTTGTCGTACGTTGAGTGTAATTCACGTAAAAGCATGTAAAATAGCTTAAAACTGCACTGCTGGCCGCGGACATAGTTTGCCTGGTATTGAATTTCTCAGCATAAACAACTGAAATTTTACTGTTCCTTATGACGTCAAATATTACCTCGTTCTGGAAAATGTTCGTTAAAGATTCACGTGTAACTACGGAAAAGTGTACATGAAACCCAAACTATCCTGGCAGTTCGATTCCTTGAAACAAAATGAACAACATACGAAGAAATTTCTGAGCATTAGAGGTGCACTTTAAGGGTTCCCTTACCTCATCAAGTAAGCGACATCTAGATGATATATCTTCCAAATTGCTTTCGCAAAGTATTTTTGAAATGTCCGTAAGTCGTCATAGGCGACTTTAGATCTTGGCATTCTGTCTCCGTTGGTCCATATCTCCACTCCAACAACAGCTATGCGAAGGTTTATTGCAGAATATTGCTACAAGGATGCGATTTGTTTTATTATAGAAAAAGTACTGACATGATGTTACATATGGTTTTAGAATTTTCGATTAGAGTGGAAGGATACGAATTATGTGTAAATGCAAACAAATAGAATTTACTACAATACGCATTGAAAAGGTATTCAATTCATTCTTACCTGTCTGCTATTGATTATTTCACAGTAACAAACATCAATTAAAACAATATTTTCTTGCTTTGAATTTTTATGAATGAGTCTTTGGAAAAAAAGAAGGATTTGAATTGCATTGCCAATTTGATCAAATATAACATCTTACTGCTCTTTTTCAACTTCGTAGCTCTAGTTATCGGGGTGTGCATTTAGATAAAAAGAAATTTACGTGTAAAGGATTATATATGCTAAAGACCTTGTGCTCTGGAGACTTTCTAAACTTTTAAATTTCAAAAACTCTGAATTAGCCACGAGAACTCTCTCATGAACGCATGTGTTGGAAGGAGCTAGTGAGTGCGTTGGAAACTATTACTGCTGTGACCAACCGCTAACAATCATGTATTACCGTTTGCTCCCGTTTGTAAAGGTTTAATTTGAGTATCATCATCTTACACATACATTATTGTGAAAATCTAGGTGCACTTACCCTGCACTGTCTTTTTTCAAAAGTACCGTTATGTACACAAGTTGCACGATGTTACACCGTTCTTAGGCACCAATAACTCCTGAGCTCATTTTGATATCAGTAGCCCCTTTTTCACAATTCTTTTGCCTTGAATTAGCAAGAAGTTAGTTTTTTGTAATACCCTTTAACAAGAAGAAGCGCAAACCTTTCTATTCCCACAAAATGTTCACTGGATTGCTGATTACTGCAAATTAAACAGTTAACATCAGTTTGAATAAAAATAATTCTCAGATGAGATAGTGGAGTTGCAATAGTATCTCCTTTTGAACAGCTTAAGCAAATATATATTTGTGTTTCCTTTCAAAGTAAAATGTGAATAAGTTTAAATATTCACAAATTTGCCTTCCATTTTAGCTCTTTTCTTACAATTGACTATTAAAATTATGCATTTGTCTAAGGTATGAAGAAAGGGGTTTTAGTATTATTCAGTTCCAAATCTTTGCGCAAAAAATAAAATAATTTTGTAACGGAATTAAGAGTAAAATTCAGTAAAAAACTAGTTTTTTACACTTACAGGCAGGAGGTGACTGTTTGGTAAAGGAGCTTGAGAACCAGATTAATCAGACCTGAGTTCTTATAAAAACTGTAATAGTCAGATAGGATAAAATAGAAGTTTTCTTTGAAAAGTTTAAGCTATTTTCTTCTGTTTTCCAGTAAAACATTCCCGATTTTAACTGCCTCATTTAACAAGCATTGGTAGTAGGCATAGAGGTAGGCATAGGTATAGTCACTGTAAGTTTCCTCTATCATTCCCAGTCAGATGATTTGTACTCTGAGGGGTTGAAGACCCGTTTTTACCTTACTTTGATATCTTGTACCATTAAAAAACTGATGAGACTGAGAGGAAACACTTTTACAAAGTATAGGAAAACGTGCATTTCTGAAGACAAGTCAATGAAATTTCAACAACAATAAATGGGTTTTAAAATCTTCCGTCTTAAAGAACTGACTGTGATTCTTTTGTTGTTGTCGAATTGTCTATGATTCTGTGGTACAGACAGAGAACACAGCTGTATTAATCTGAACTACTTTGATAGCAAAGGTATCAATGGATTTCCACTTTTAAACCGTCAAACGTGTTGACAAAGCTGTGTTGAAGTACAACATTAGAGATGTCATTGAATTCCTCTCAAGTAGTCTAGCTGTTTAAACAATGAAGTTTGTCATCGATTTGGAATGCGAAATTCTTGCGGTGCCTTTCAGGCTCTTCAATTCACCTTAGCCTTGTTTGCAAGAAACATAATATATTTAGTATATAGATAAATCTCAGATAGAGATATTATGACTACAAGAGGCCTTAATATTTGTATGATAACAAAGGTTTCACTTTTCTTTGGTTCGAGTTTGAGTAAACGACCATGACGCTTACAAGTAGAATAAGGCGAAGAAAATGTGCCGTTCGCCGATCTGCAACCTTATTGATATCACATCAAAACGTGAGCAATCTTTTTAAG
Organism: Carybdea cf. marsupialis auct. non (Linnaeus, 1758); assembly: GCA_010016065.2. Lineage (NCBI taxonomy): Eukaryota > Metazoa > Cnidaria > Cubozoa > Carybdeida > Carybdeidae > Carybdea > Carybdea cf. marsupialis auct. non (Linnaeus, 1758). The sequence goes on from JAAAKL020011914.1 coordinate 7,587, forward strand.
ATCTGAAGGAGAAAAAATCCAGATTTGCTAATAATGATATCATATGTCAACCATGTAAACAGTTTTCATTCTTAGTTTAATAATGGCAACATCTCGTCCAATGCCGAATAGAAACTTGCTATTCTATGGCCAATAAATGAAAGGACAAATCTTGCGGGTTTTTGTAGATAAACCTAACATGTTTATAAACCGTTAGTGTTACCCCGCGGGGTCACAAGTCCTCCTTCTTTCCTCCAGTACGACATCCAATGAGTAATCATTATTGTTATTGATTATTAGTGTACGTAAAATTAAGTGAACAGTGGTTGAAAGTACAGTACATGAACATTTCCTTTGGTATAATGTCATGTATGAGCAATAAAAACACAAGAAGCTTCTTTTAGGGTATCCTCAAAATCTTATACTTTCTTTCATCTTGCAGCAATGTAGCAATGTATTTCTTATTTTCAGCAATTAGTTACATTTATTCCATATAATATGTTGCTTGTTTTCACTAGATGATCAATATTTGTGACCAGTGTCTGGCAAAAACGTTTAGTACGAAGAATGATTTTGTTAATCAACGAAATTTTCAAGTTTTATATTTCCAATAAACTATTCAAGAACTAAAGTTATATGAAAGTCTGATCTTACCCTGTCCACTTGGTTCATCATTACCATTAATCTTTCAATGACAGTGTTTGTGTTGTTCTTAACACTCTGATACTAGGAAGTCGTGAAAATGAAAAAAGAGAAAAATGATACCAAAGGGATACCAAGACTGTGCGGAAATAATTTCGAAGAAAACAGCACTCATTATATATGGTTTCATTCACTATTTTAATTCCTAAACACTTCACCAAGTTTGACGAGTGTAGACAACTATATTGTTTGAATTAACTACTTGTATAAATTGTCTAAATAACTGGAGTATGATTCAAGACATCAATTCTTAAGGCCCACCAATGCATATTTACTACAAATCAATGTCCAGGGATAGAGCTTTCCTGTCTATCTCACGTGCGCTCAATGTCACGTTTTGTAAATGAAAATAACAGCGATAGCTTCTTAAATGTCTGACTGGACTAACCTGAGATTAATACTGTTAGTTGTTGCTTGTAAAAATACCTTTTAATTTTACCACAAAATTGTAATGAAGGCAACTGAGATATAAGCTGTGTCCTGTCTTCCTCTTCGTTACTCTGTAATATCTTAAAATCAGAAGTTTTCTGTAATAACGGATCTCAGCAGGGATTCCCTTTGTTTCGGTTCCTTACCCAGTCGCAATGAATCAATTACATTTTACAAGTAAGTCCCCGGTATCTAACAGCAGAAGATATCAGTAAAAAGTTTTGCTATTTTTTCACTAGGTAAATGACAAGGAAGTTACTTCTGGTGTCAGTGGTTTATCACCTTTACCTGTGGAGATACACGGTAGTATACAAAATGGTATCTATTTTATCCCTCCCTTAGGCTTACGAGTACTTGCAAGCTCAAGAGCCTTGGTACCTTATATTAGTATACATGGAATTCTATGTATTTTTGCCACTAATTCTGCGAATGCGAAATTGCCTCGATTTCTATTAAACAGCAGTGTAGCTAATTAGGCACTTGACAGATCATCTGCATTCAGTGATAAAATACTCTCAAGTAAATGATTAAGATTAGAAAAGCTTGTTTTGATTAACACTCATCAAAACCAAAATCTTATTACGAGTCACACAGACGTATTGAAAAGGTGTGAAGACAACATCTGGCTACTAAAAAGGAGGACATCAAAGAAAGCACTAAAACAAGCGATCTTCGAAAACAAATTCCTTTTGGTGGCAAACCTCGGGTTTCATGAAATTAATGTAGATTGCTGCAAGAACCAAGAGGATACGTTCAAGGTCAACCAATTCCAAGACCGATAGCCAGTAAGTCGAAAATTACTCCAACGCTTCTGGTTTAGCAACAAAGGGTGCAAAATAGCAGAATCATATTGCGGGGGAGCGAGTAGACGACAAACAACGTCTTATCGGCTTAGTAGCATTTTGTAGCAAAGTTACGGAAGATACGTGTTGGTGCACCCCTTCCATTGAAGATATATGACGTGAATACCATGTTCTGAAACGGCATTGAAAGATCTCTTTGATACAGATTTGATAAATAGCTAGCTACATCGTGAAGGCCACCAGCGAGGTCTGATCTCAATTTACATTAGACGTATGATCAGCCAATGCGTGACAGTGGGTCATAAAGAGCTTTGTTCACGCATAATGAGTTTAAGTGACATATTGATGGAAAGAAAGGCTTTTCTTAACTGTAGCGTGGCTACTATAACAATAGATCATAGCTGAAAATGGATGTCGACCAGAAGCTATATATTTAATGGAGTATAAGCATCTGAAACACTCTAATGAAAAATATCAATTCCTACTATGCATTTCTTGTTACGTTTTCAAGGCTTAGGTCCTCATGAATTGTGCTTGATACAAGCAAAATCACTGCTTCGAAGCATTAATTGATCTACCCTCTTACTGCTATTTGACCCCAATTCAAATAAAAAGACATTCTGCTGATTTTTATGTTTCTGTGTTACAATGCGTCATGGGGCAGAAAAGATTTAATCAATTTTGAAGCATCGAGAAAAAAGGACTGGGGAGTAAGCTAAGGATTCAAATGCATCAGGTGACGCTAACCATATTTAGGTAGTGTCATGTAAAAAAGGGTCTTATGCAGATGCAGGCTCTGAACGTTGGTACACAGGTATGGGCCTCAGTGGTAAGGACTTTCTTGTGTCCTTTTTTAGCGATGGTATTGACATTTGATCACTTCAAAGCTAGAAACTATGGCGTCTAAACTCCAGAATCAAAATTATCTTCTGTGGAAATAGTCATCAGTGAACGTAGAACACTCTGTCAATACCTTACTTAGTTGAAGGGCTACCCATGACACTTCTAAGTGCAACTGATGTCAGTAGCAAACGATCATCAAAAGAAGACGACAAAAATCTTACTTACAACACTATTATCCACCACGGCAAAGAATTCAATGTAACCAGTGTTGTTTACATTACGATACTTGCGATACTGTGGTTCAACATTGATCAAGTTGAGTCTTAGTTGCTCCTGCGGATAAAAGAAAGAATTATGAAACTCAGAAAGAATATTCTTTCGGTTGAGTGTGGCAAGAATGAGGGACATGGGAAAGGAAGGAAGAGAGTCGAACTTGGATTCTTTGTATCATATTATCTGTACAATACTTGCTGTAAAAATTGACTTTGTGCAAGCTGTTAATCCCTTAGTAGTTTTAAATGATATTTGAAATGCATGTATAATACTAAGAAGCAAGTCAGTGCACATCCGCAGTGACATAATATTTTGTCAGTGTAAATAGGACTCATCTGCTATTTTCATGATATTATTCTAACTTTTCCTACTCGTAGTTCGTTTTCTAATTACATTCAAGGTGTTTTCTTTTCTTATCGATTTCATTTTTTATTTCAAATCATTATTTTTCTTTATCAGAAGTCCTCTTCCCATTTGAGCTTTTTTAAATTGAGTTACAAACGTAATGCTTCTCAAAGAAATGGAACTTCTCTTAGGATGATATATGTAGATTGTTATTATGTTGAGGTGACGCATAATTATTAAATCATGAGAAATCATACTTTTCCGGTTCATTAGTTACTATTTTCCTTGAAGTAGTAGAGCACTAATTACAACAAAGAGCTTACTTATTAGTGATTTCTTAATCTATCAAAGTGCGTGAGCTTTTATCCAAAGGTACTCTCATTCCAAGCTTCATGACAACACTCATCCTTTATATTTCATTTCAGTAATTCGAACTGCAAAGATTCGTCTCCTACAATTATCATTGTCCTACGCCTAGTTTTTGTACTACCTTTCCCTTTTTAAATTATTGGTCTCTTCGTGATGTAAAAGTCAATTATCCGTCTTAAATATTAAACTAAAGAAAATTTTCCAGACATGGAAGCATGAGACTATAAAGTCTCTTTACCAGAGATCGCTTGTCTACTTCGTATGAATCAACATATGAGTCCGCTTCGTCAGACTCCTCTTTGTCATTGAATTCCGGATATACGTAGTAAGCATCTGTAGTAAAGTAAACAAATAGGATTTTAAAATTAAAGCTTACTTCAGAAATAGTTATGGAGAAAAATTCAATATTCAATAGTAAAAAGGCTTATTTGTAGTATAAAGTTCTCTTTAATAATTTTTTGTATCAAATTTACAACTGTGCAGATTTAAAAACATGTCTCATTTGTCTTACAGTAGCCAATTTATTTGAATCTTGATATTAGTCCTCACCATAAAAAAAACATGTTATTGTCGAGAAAAAGCAGAGTTAAATTCGTTACTTCAATCTTATGCAAACATTTATAGGAGTACCGGACCATGTGAATAAGGGTAGAGTTGGGGAGCAAAATTTACAGACCGCAATTAATATGTTAGATATTGAAGCAAATTTGAATCTCATAGTTCTAAGTCATTTTTTTAACCTAAATCAGTAAATATTGTCATATTTGACATTGATCTACTCAGTTTGGAACGAATTGGGTCACTTTGCGGCACTATGTTTGTAACCTCTGAATCCTAAATCCGGTTCCCTGTGCCTGGGTGGTTGCCTTATTTGGCAAGTTGAGCGTTACTTTGTGTTCTTGTTGTTTGACAGAAGGTTGGTTGCTATTAGCTGTGGTGTGAGGACGACTGAACGCTATTCGCTATCCAAGATACTAAAGTGAGATGTAAATTAGTTTGACGTTTTCTTGGTTTGTATCTTGCTGTTGAAACTTACCTTATCTGATTATTTGCGTATTAGGCCTATTATTTGTAGTTTATACCAATACCCACGTTTAACCATCAACATAAGAGTAAAGGAAAATCGGAGAAATTGGATCCATTTACTGTGTTGTAAGACCGCTGAGAAGTACCCTTTCTTACTTATGTTGAGATCGAGTTGAGTCGCGAATACTCTGTGCAAATACCTGCGGGCTCACATGGAGTCCACAATATTGACTTGACATAACCGTTTTGATCGGAAGTACAGTATGCCAGAACTCAAAGCTTCTGCGACCAGCTGTGCTAGCATTTGAGCATAGCTTTGAGAGTAAAGAACAGGGAAGGCTATATATGAACAAGGATCAATTAGTATGCAGGGAGTTGCCAAGAAGACTACAATGGCAATTTTCAGGTCAATTCCAGGTCATCGTGAGGCTCAGTGAAGATAATCTACGGCAAAATTTTACGGAAAGATTTTAAATTACAGGTTACTGGATCATTGCTTATTTGGGAGAAAGATATGAAAGTATAGTAGAGAAGAACATTCAAATCAAATCACATGGAAATAAGGTGTGTCTTGCTAAATCATCAAACAAAATGGCCAATTACTTTAACCGTTGGCTGGTTTTTAAGTCTTGGGTCCAAACTGACAAATCCCACCGAACAAATCTAAGCAACAATGATAATAAAATTAACAATAAATTACTTAACAAAGGTATTATAATCGTAAATCACTGGTTTATTCAGTGGCGGCTCCTCCATAGGGGCAGGATGGGCACCGTCCCCCTACAAATTCCAACAAACCCCTTTACTCATCTGTATCATGACCCCATAAGGAATATCATGTGCGACTTTAGCAGATCTTTCCAGTTGCTGAAATACAATATTGGAGGAACCCTGTGCTCCCACGGCCAGATTTCATAAAAAGAACTCGGTGTTGTGTAAGAGAGCCAGAAACGCCTAGCCCTTAGCACACACAAGGGAGTCCTCCTACAGACTAGACTTCCATACGGTATTAGCTC
>JAAAKL020011915.1:0-13371 GCA_010016065.2 Carybdea cf. marsupialis auct. non (Linnaeus, 1758)
CTACTATAACTGATACCCTAAACTTTTTAGTCATAAAATGAGCAATTAGTATTCTATTATTAATACCTTCCCAGCCTCAACAAGACATAGAGGATGGAAATTCCAGTTACATCTTTGTTTAGTGACAGCCCAATGCTTAATACGCATAAAAAAATTAAGTTTTTATAAACAAGAACAAAAAAAGGTCCGCTGATAAAGAAACTAAATAAAGGGGGGGGTAGAATTTGCTATTAAAGCAAAATTGTCGGTAACCTCGTGCTCGTTGAGGTATGCTGATAAATGCTGACAAATATATTGTGATAAAGAATGAAAGGTTAAAAACCCACTAAACTCAGAGGAGTGAATTCCCCCTTGTCCCCCAATCTCCTATAAAGGGCCTGAATCTTGTTAATGACAAAACATGCCATCTGAAATGAAGAACGTGTTATTTCCTCGTGACAGATAAATCAGTGCATGTCAAATAATGGTCCTGGTGAAATATGGCATTCGAAAAGAAGAATCAGTTACTCCGTCATCAACAGATAGAAATCATTTGTATCCATATCTTTGTTAGGGTGAAACATGTTATTTGAAATGGGAAACAAGTTAGTTACTCTATTGTTTTTTTTTTATGAATGATCACCTCTTTCCTCGTCTTGAGTATTTGCTCTGCCATATTTAAACGTTTGCCTTCTTTATCTCTGATGCAAAATACCTTCACTTCTGATATTGGCTCCGTTAAAAAGCACATTTATATGATGAGTGACCCTTCCTGTTTCTGCTTAGGTGTAATTAACATGCATTCGTCCGGCCTTGGTGGAGGTGGAATGATGCTAGTATACAGTAGAAAAAATAAATCAATAGAAGCTTTTGATTACAGGGAGAAAGCTCCTTTAAAAGCTACTGAAGACATGTATGAAAAAGATTACAATAAGTCACGAGTAGGTGAGTTGTCTAGGAATTTATATCTTCTACTTTTATCAATTAATCTACAGTGTATAGATCACATTTTGTTTGGTATCAATCCTAGATATTTGTCTCCCCTAAATTCCTGGTAAGTATGATTCGATAGAAGGCATTAAATTGAATGAAATGATGTACCATGGTGATTTTGAGAAGAGGCACCTCATAAAAGTTTTGCTAGGCTCCAAGAGTTGGTCCGTAAAATACAGCTATTGCACAATAAAAGACACGTTTCATTGATACCCAAACTTCTTATTCCCAAGTACGTGCTAAATTTGATCTCGGTTCAAGTACTCACATCCACCCCTACCCCTATACACTCATTGACCTCCACCATTTATATTGAAAAGCGATCATACGAAAGATGCTTAATTCGTAATTGAAGATTGATTCAAAGATGCCGAATTTTGCTCGCATTATCCAGCGAAATGGCAACACTTAAAAATAAGTAAAATAAATAAAAAACTGCGACTTAACTGTCATGCTAGTAAAGTATACGAAGGTAGTTTGAAAGAAATTTTATGTGCTTATGTGGCAAAACTATCAGTTTTATAAAAGGTTAAGTTGTACATAAGCATTGGTAAAACATCATTATTTACCATATGTGAATATTTACGACGATAGTAAATAACAACAGCATGAAAATGAGATCTATTCTTTGGTTTTCCATTTGAATAAATAGTATCATATTACCACCACGAGGTTGAAAGCTAGAAAATGTTATTTCTTCATTTATAATACATGTAAAAAGTTGTAGATAATTACTAATCACAAAAGCTTAAACCAGTTACAACCGCACTTTGTAAAAGCAATTATTTGCAATTTTTGTGTTAGGACCCTCGTAGGATTGAATATTTCTCATATATTAGAAGTTTTGAGGACGACTAAGAGTTTCGGGAGCCCCTGAAATTACTCTGCATATAGTTTTAGTTTACACAAAATACGTGTTAGTCTAGCTGTGCTAGAACGTACAAATAAGCAAGCAGAATTGAATTATTAAAAAAACACACCGAGGAAACAAAACATCAGTTAATTTCCTCTCTTGTCCTTTACAGTCCTGAGAATTTCAAAAAAACGCAACCTGAATTAGGTTGAAGGCTAAGGAATACAAAAAACATTTTTTAATTTCTACATCACAAATACAAGGTTTCCAGTTTATGAAAATATAATATGACGCACATTTTTCATAAACAATAGTAAGCTTGTAAATGATACAGTAATTACGTCTTCCTTACTATCATCATATTTGGGGGGATGTTATGTTAAATGTTTTCAAATGCTACCTAATGTGACTTGAAATTTAATTAATTTTTTTGTAAATTGTGATAATTATACATAATTTAATAGCTTAATATTTCCTCAACGATTAATCAGTAACGATTCAGAGTTCTGAATAAATCGAGGGTCTCCCCTCTAAACAGAATGTGTCTACTCTGAAACAACTGAAACTGAGCCAATGATACCTCTACATCCTTTTACACCTCTTGAATTTTCTTAACCGATGGAATGAAGTCTTCATTAAGTCATAGGATGTTGGTTTTTTTTTAATATCATTCACCCTGCTCAAGGCCGAAGACACTACTAGGAACGGGGTTACTTTTCCCCTTCTAACAATGATCCTCATGCTTGCATCCCCCCTGTGACATATCACTCGAAACATGGGTTCCCACTTCACGAGAGCAGAGGACAGAGCACAGTACCACCGGGATAGCGGCAGATAAACTCAGGTCGGTTCGAACTCACGACCCTCGCAATGTGAGCCTGACGCTCTACCGCTATGCCACTACTTCTTCGAACAATCTTCCCGAAATAATATGATTTTCCAATATCATGATGGTTCATTAGCCTATCCAAAATGGACAGATCTGGAAATGTTTTTAAAATGCCAATATCACATCATAAATGTGACATCATTGCTTGACATGAGAGAGGCTGTAAAATGTCCTTATCATGAAAAAAAAATTACAAGATAAACGAGTTTCAGCTTTTCAGCCTTCGCAGCTACTGATAGTTTACAGAAGAAAGACTGGAGGAGGGCACAAAGGTTCCACCCCAACCCCTTACTTAGGATAGGCTGAAGACCATTTACACGCACTTACAGAGGACATAATGCTTTCGGTAAAAGAGAGAAATTTAGACTTATCAAAGATGTACAATAATCAACATACTAATCCCTCCTTGTAAGCTGCCTTCGGTGATGAAAAAATATGACACAGCCTTCATGTTCAAAACAACACAGTTGTTCGAGATTGATATTAATATCTTCTCAAAGTGGGATGAATCTGAACTAATCCATAATGACACTCCCACCTGTCAGAAAAGTGATGATTTCTTTCATTAATCAAGAAATGCTGCAAAAATATATTCGTAAAACCCTACAAGGAAAAGAAAGAAGACATTGCCTTAGTATAGAGCAAGATAAATTTTACGTTTTTCTAGATAACTGTTGATGCAACATTATCATAAGAATTTCAGAGTTCTGAGTAGAGTTGACTTAAATTTCTGTATGTTAGATATTATTCTTACAACCGAATTAGATAGATTCAAAGTTCTACATGTACAACGTAGCTTTTCCTTTTATGATAAGAAAACACATCCAGATTTCAGTATTCTAAACAAAGCCATGGGATGATAGCAATGTCATACATATCGTAATTCCAAATAATCTTTTGTAGCAAACCTTAAATAGCGCAATCATGTGTCAATCAGAGACGCATTTTATTTTACTCTCATCAGTCTGGTTCCTCTTTTCCATCTCATATGGACCTTCCTTTTCGCTTATTAAAAATGATACCAAGGGAGGTCAAACAGATTCCAATAATAACATAAGTGCAGCTCAAATTTTTTTGAATTACTTCAGACTATATGGTGCTATTAGCAACACTTTAGGCCAACAGAACTTGAACAAACTAAACTAAAGAATCAAAAGCCCACTTTTTAAGACTGGAAATATATATTTTATGGATTGCACCGCAATCAAGCATCACTTTCAAAAACTCTTAATATTGCAACGTTCCACTTCATCATGAGGCACGTCACAATAAGTAACGGCCAATACATATTTTAACCCTATTGATACAGGAGGTGGGAAATTTTTGCGAGTGACAAAGCAATTTTCTGATAACTTTTAGACGGTGATAGATACAGAGTTGTCCAAACATTTATCTTAGTTTGTGTTAGAAGCATTCACAAGAAAGAGCGTCAATTTTCTTATCTCGGAATTTTGCTGAGATTTCATCACAATCAGCATGGTACCATCATGACGAAATTATTAGTAAAATCTGCATAGCTAATTTTTTTTCTCGTCCCTGAAAAATTATTATCACATTTAAGTTTTGTTTTTTTCTCTTTTACTTGCATATTGACATTCATGTATCAACTATCTTACTATAGTGAGAGTAAAACTAGGAATTGTTCATTTCATTGAATTATTACCAGGAAATATAAAAGGTGTTTCCATTGGAATTAGTAAAATAACCTTATTTTTATAGTCGTCATATGAGCTTTGCATCCTCCATCTCTGTGCATTGGCATCCAGCTCAATATAACTTGAAGATTAGCCTCTGCGTGTTAAGATTAGTCTTCCTTGAGCCACGAAGCACATCAGTTCTAACGATTTACATGTTTCAAGTTGAATTGAGGGTTATTCAGAGTTTTGAACATGAAATCTACTTATCTGAAGATCTGAGGCCTAAAGTGTTGTTTACTTGATATAAGTCTAACTCCAATACCCTTACCATTGCTACGCTTTGACAATTATGAGCATTGATGACGTAATTACTCGAACTTCAATACCCAAATCGCGTTGCAAATAACATAGGGGCCAGGTGAAGTTATTTATATTTTTAAGAATGTAACAATGATGTAATGATACAGCTGCGTCAAGCGGTTCATATGACACCCCCGCTAATAAGTCACATGGCAAACATATCACATTCTCTTCACTAAGAAGCTATTTTCAGTTGATGAAATCACGTAGATATTCTAATTAAAGCTAGATTGGAGTTAATGAAAGCATGTTTATTATGAGGTCATTCATTGTACTCATTATGGATGCCTATTTTCTCTTGACTAACCCTACTTTTAGAAATGAATCACCCTCGTGGGCAATTTGATTTTAACTGGAAATAACCTTGTATAAAGTTAATCGAGTCGTAGGCTTATCAAAATATCATGCTCACAGCTTGAAGTGAGTACAAAATCGTAACATGCAAGACTATGGTGCAAATAACATATTGCCACAGACAGTCAACACTCCTTCATTGTAACAGGAAGTTAATACTTTAAAATTGCAACCTGCATCCATGTTGATACTAAATTGCTCTTTAAAAAATGTAGTGCTTGGATAAGTGAAAAGTTAGCGAATTTTCGGTGTTGGATTGCAAAGGAATATGAGAAGTCCATCCCCCCCCTCCCCCTCAAAAAAAAGGACGATAAAATATACACATGATTATTTGGATCAAAACAAGCCTTTTGACTTCAGCCCATTAATTTTTAACTTCCAATCACATTTAAACAAAGTCAGTACTTCTTAGGGCAGGAAATGCTAAGTAGTTTTATTTTTCCAGCATATATAGAATACGTATTGGACCAAAATTTCCTAGATGACAAGAGTGCATACACCTCATGTGAAAAATTCCGAAACAAAGCCAAGGGATGATTCTTAAATGGATAAATGACTCACTCTTTCCTTTTCTCCTATCATTCCAGCTAAATTTTAATATTAAGCAACGTAACTGATTCAGTAGAAAACTCTATCAGGTTAATAATTTACAGAATCGATTTACTTACATTATTTTATCATTTTATAATACCATTTAAGCTTAATTAGGTGTCTTTAGAACACAGAAAACCAACTTGGTAAAAAAAAGACTAACACGATTGTACAGTAAGACGCACGCTAACTGGACAGAGAAGAAAGTACAGTTTATCGCTATACAGTAAACCAGTAACAGTTTTGTGGCATTAACGTTGTCTTTTGGACAAGCTTCTTCCTCTTTCGTTAGCTTGATATACTGGCTGCGCTAGCTAATTCTACAGCCAGTTAGTATAGTTATAACTTGTCGAAAACTACTTCCAGACACAGTGGTTACAACTACCATTTTGCCGCCAGATACTGGAACAGTCGCGCCATGGATTTGGTTGATTGCACTAGCTTCGTCTGGTTTCTCCCCTTTGACCTGTCTGGCTTGGGTGACCCTACCAGGAGCCGAGGCTCCCGCCAGCATAGCTCTCCGGATCAACAAAACACGCAAGCCACTCCACCACGTCAAGGTTTAGTGCAAAGGAGTTTTAATCCGAGCAAGCTCGACGCAGTAAGTAAGTAAGTAGTTGGACAAGCAGGATATGCCTCAGAAATCGAAGAGAAACGTAAAGAAACGTAACAAGAAATAACATCGACTATATAACCATAAATAGAATCAAAGTTACAAATCTCTAGTTTATTATACGATTCGTGGCTTCTCGGGAATTTCGCCAAACAGTAACGCTCCTTAGAAAACCATTCTACGACGTAAACTTTTTCAGATTTTTTGGCCCCAATATGTCACCACCATCATTTCTTCTTTTATTGCCTCTCTCCCCTCGCCCTACGTTGAGGGAAAGGGATGACGTCACAGATTTTGCAAACGGTACATTTTGACTCCAGATATTTAAAGGCAATCCTGGAACAATCTATTTCCAAAAATATCATACCTGCAGTATGCACAGTTTTAAACTGGAAGAGTTTAAATCCGGAGAAGTCTCTGGTTCAGACTTGGTTAATTTTGCCTGGACCCTAAAGTTAGGATCCAGGATCAAAGAACAATGTCTTGCTAGAGAGACTTGAAACTTTGAAAACTTAGCTCGGTGTTGGTTACAAGCTTTCCCCTCGAATTTGGCCCGTTGACGTTCTTACTACTAGGGCAAAAGAAGCACTGAGAGTTTATCAAAATTGTGATATAACACTTTCCCTCAACATTGCCCTACGTTGGGTTTAATAGAGTATTTGACTTTTCAGATACCATTAGTCGACTCTCATATCTTTCGGTGTATCTCAAGAAACAGATTGTTTGCTTTCACCGAGTTCTATATACGAGATCTCCTGTGATATCTTTATCGATCCAGAATGAGAAAATAGAACGTATTAACCTCTCTTCTTACAAATCTCTCTTACACTTCCTTGCTTGACGCCTATATACATACAAAAGACTTGCACTAGTGACCTGTGTATTACAAAGATACCACAATCCTGTTCTATAGAACGTCCGTACACATAAGGATACCTTCCACAACTTTAATACGGTTGCAATCAGCAATTTAGTTCTCCAAGCAAAACAAGCATCTGAAAGGAGTAACAAGAAAACGATTTAAAGAATCACAGCCATTTAAATACCACTTCGTTATCATTTCTTATATTTTAAGTTTTATTGTAAAAAGTCTATTACTCAATAAAAGTATTCAATTAAATTCATATCGAATGCAAATTTATAATAAACATTTCCGGCAAGGTGTTTTACAAAACTTGCGTCTAGATTGTAACCTATCTACTTACTAGTCGACAAAATTAGCTGAGACAAGACAACACAGATCCTAATGTCACTCTGAGAGACGTTCATTTAAAGGATAAGCAAGGGTTGAGGACATCAAATTTATAACGATCATCCTGGAGAGATATTCCTCTAGATAAAAATGGCAATGACAAAAGATTAATCAACATGGATGAGTGAAGATGATGAATGGTGAACCGTGTCTGTTCTGCAAAGGTATAGTCAATCGTGAAATGTAAACCAGGGAAGTTTCATTTGGAAAGCATCTGGCTAGTGAGCTCTAGCAACACGCCTTCTGTTATATCTATAATTGCTTAGCGCTTTCATAGGGAAAAAACAACAGAAAGATTATTCAACTACGTTCGCCTCAGAATTGATCACATTTTGAAGTTGATTTAAAAAAAGTATCGATTTATAACATCACCTACGAAGAATTTAGGGCACGTGTATTAAGCAAAGGGGATGCTTTAGGGGATTTGTACTTCTGGGGGGTTATTGGTGTTTACGCGACAAAGATTCACAATAGAAGGAGGGTTCTAGAAGATACTCTTCGTTATCATTTTCATAAATGTTGAAGTACTCAAATTGAACTGACTGTCATGAACATGTTTGTTTGTTGCAATGTCATTCTCAGTTATTCTCAGTTTCCTCCACTTATTGGTGATTTATTAGGAGATTTTTCAAGTAGATTAACGTCAACCACTCCCAAGCGAGCAGTTTAAACTTTACAGGATTTTTAGCGGAGAAAAGAAACGCTACGCTTTAAAATAGACAATACATTGTATATTTTGATTTAAGGGAAGAGTGGCAAAATGTAGCTAAACCAGCCCAGCAGAGTTTCTGTTGCTTTAAAGAAATGTGCATAACTTGTTACCTTACAAGTGACTTTCTTTGAGTTGAGTAATTTACCATAATGTTATGAATAAGTGCTAAATTTTGGGGCCAAAAAAGTTACTTTAGCAAGCATTTAAATAAAAAGATCGCTTATTAACAGAATGATAGTGTATTTTTGTAGAGGAAGATTTGAACATTAGAGATTTTGTACTTCATTCAACGTTTCATATAGCTTTCATAAAGCCAACGTCATCTCGCAGACTGTTTAATTGAACTAAAGAGATGTTACTAATACCTTGCTGACAGGTTGAAGTCAATTCCTTTGAATAGACCTCAATTAAATTCACGAGGACTATCCAAAGCTTTCATCAACAACATTTGGAAGCACCGAGTCACTAGTGTTGTCGTGATGTCACGAAAGGTGTTCTGTATGAAACGTGATGAAGCTGTATGAAGAGGGTCAAAATAACGAACCATATAGGTGCCTGTGTTTCCTGATAAACATTGACATGTTTTGGAACGAACATGGTAGACCTGTTAACAAATCGATAGTCTATACTTTTATGCCATAAAGTACCTCTTATTTCTTGTGTACATTGAGATTGATGAGGACCTAAATAATATTGTAAGCAATGTTGTTTCTACTAAATTATCAACCAATTTAACATGGCTTCCTCCAACATCTTTTTTAGGCGGCCTAGCCATTGCAATACCAGGAGAGGTGAAAGGCATGTATGCCGCATGGAAAAAATATGGGCGACTTCCATGGAGGGAACTTGTACAGCCTGCTATAAACTTAACAACCGATGGCTTTAAAATATTACAAAGACTTCACGAAGCAATTCATCAATATCGTCACGTCATTGAGCAAGATCCTGGCCTAAGGTATGTAAATACACTAGTATGGTTTTACATTACTCCAGCAGCCACATGATCGAATTTGGCCCTACCTCTAGCTTATAATCCTTTCATAATGTGAAACATCAAGGATTATGAAGTCGTTAGTAAAAGAAACATCAATTATGGCATCGTTCGTAAGAGTTAATCACAACTACAGAAAAATAGTAGGTTAAAAATAATTATTGGTAAGTCAGAGAGAGGTTTATGAATCAAAACAGTTAAGAAAGAGGGGAAATGCTGGATGGTTAAAATGCAAGACTGTCAGGAACAGCTCAAAATGTAAACCATAAGTAAGATAGTACCCATTTAGACTGATCTTTGTTTCTTTTATCTTTGTTTCTTTTATATGTGTTTCCTTGTAACACAATCAGCACATGTCTGGTAATACCCATACCCGCTGCTGATATTTAAAACCAAGAGCTCATTTGTGTTCTGGACCCTCAAGAAAAGCCATGCATGATTACCTCCCTCCCTCTCGAAATTTCACTACTGTGCAGCTAAATCCGAATCAAGTTGGAAACAACTGAATTGAGGAAAAGTAAATTTCTGATATGTATCTGATTAATGTAATCATCTTTAAGCATTAAAGTTTGTGATTAAGTTGTAACAGATTTTTTCTGGATATTTCTGCTGTAGAAGATAATTCAAATTTAAATGGGTGGCAGTCATCTCACAGAGAAATTGCAAAAAGGATTACTGTTTTCTGCAATAATTTTAACATTTATCGTCTTTACAGTTACATCATTTGAATTTTTTATGAAAACTAACAATTTTCTTATATTTCTGGCATAAAAAATGTCTTTTTTAGACCTTTGTACACTACAATATCTTAAACAGTCCGAAATACTTTTACTTCTGCTACTAATTCTAATCCCACCCGAAATGTCTCTTATAAAATTATAAGTGTGTAAAGATACTAGAGAAATGCAAAAATTTTCCGTCAAGGGTATTCGTATCGCGACTCATTCATGATGTGCTCTGTTCGGACTGCCATCCGACCCATCATGCTGTCCACAGCCCATTGAATGTAGAAAGTGCTATCGAGAAGAGAAGATGTGGAAATATCAAATTTGAAAGGATATTAGAGAAAAGTAAAAGTGTCACCACTGGGATTCGAACCCGGCTCATTCCTAAAGAGCTTTAGTCTTTTGTTCCGTAGGTACTTTTTGAGAAAGAGGATGATAAAGGGACAGGTTTCTTCCTTTCGTAACAAAATGTATAGTGCAATGGCACATCAATGAAGTAACAGATAGGTTAGCTAAATTATGATTGACGGATAGTAAAGGAATTTTTGCCTGACAACGTGGAGATCCAAAACGTTCTATACTTACCAGAGATTTGATTATCAGCTGCAGATCCTCGACTTCCTTCGGTACAGACTTTGAATAGCTCTGACCTCTACGCGTTGTATGCCTTAAATGTCGGAACCCTATTTTCAAACACCAAATTTAGAATTAAGAGCTTAGTATCTCCATCCAACGTATTAGCTTGATGGAGTATTGCATATTTCAGACAGTATTAATCTAGTTGTAGAACACCGCGAATTAAAAATATGATATTGAGAGCCTGGGAAATTACACAGATTGGAATTCTACCAATATAGGCAGATCTTCAGCTTCCGTGGTTTTTCTGTCTTGAGAAGTCGCCCCAAAGAAAAAATACTGTGGGTGGTGTATTGATCCCTAAATTTTGCTGGTATTACTGAGTTGACTTTAAGAGTTGTTTTACAGAGAACATAAAATACAATGTATTTATAACGAATCGTACAGAAAGGTACATTCAAACGAAACTTTTTTGTAGAAAAGAAATCAATGCGTTCAAAGCAATCGAGTTTGTAAGTGATGTGAGTTTTGTTTCGCAAGAGAAGCAGAACAAGGGCAAATTGTTGAATATTTTTATGCTTGTTTGATTGTTTAAATGCTTTCTAAGTGATCGTCTTTGCTATGAATGTGCCACAGAGGTAGTAAATAGCAAGAATGTACTTGTCTCGTTCTTTAGGAGTCTCCTGTTCAAAAATGATCGACCTTTAGAACTAGGAATGACACTTAAAATACCATCTCTAAGAAATACTCTAAAAAGGATTCAAGAGGATCCTGAAGATTTCTATACTGGGAAATTGGCTCAACAAGTTGTGAAAGACATCCAAGAAGGAGGAGGATTAGCCACAGCAGATGATTTGGCTGACTATAAAGTGGAAAATCGTAAAATATTGGCGGATCAGATACGGGATAACACGATGTTTACGATTCCAGCCCCAACTGGAGGCCCCATTGTATTTCACATTTTGAACATTCTTAAAGGTGCATTTTATTTCACGCTTACCATATCCTATTACCGGTATTTCATTAGCTTGCTTCTTTTTGAGAATTTATAACTTCGTATGGGAAATGAACAGTCAATATTTATTTTCCTCTTTCCATTTCTTTTTTTCCTTTTAGCTCTTTCTCTTAGAGGTCGCCATGCTGATAAACCATTTCCTTCTCCGTTAATCTCCTACATCTTTCATCTCTACTTGGGTAATTGTCCTGTTTGGTCTTTTTCTCTCTCTCTCTCCTCCATGGAGGTCCGGCCCTCAATACTCTCCTCTATATACGCTCTTCCTTTCTTTTCTGCACGTAACCGAAAAATTTCAGCCTTCCTTTCTTTTATTCTCTCCCCCGGTACATTTACATGCCCTGAACAACTGATTTATTATTGCTTAATCTTATCCGTTTGATTAACTCAGAGGGAAAACGTTTTTATCTTCATCTCAACCACTTCTTATTCCACCTCCTGCTTTTTTGTAGGTCTCATCTTTCTGAACAATACAGCATGGCTGGTCTTACTGATATGAATAAATTTCCTCTCACTTTTGTCGATATCTTTTTATCACTTATAACAGCAGACAATCTTTTCCACCCGGCTCACTCTGCCTGAATTCTCCTTTCTACATTTAGCATAACTTTACAAATTTAACCCAAAATATTTGATTTCTTGATCTCTACACTACATTTACAGTTCCATTTTCATTTCATTCATTTTCATTTACAAACATGAACCTTTTAGAGTATATCTCCGTTTTTCAAGATCTTCATAAACATCTCCGCTCTCTCCGAAAATCATCGTGTCATCGGCTAACATCATGATACACGGAGATTCCTGTCTGAGATCATCAGTCAATAGCTCTATCAACATTACTGACAGGAAAGAAATCAGAGGGGTCCCTTGAGGCACCCCAA
This sequence comes from Carybdea cf. marsupialis auct. non (Linnaeus, 1758), assembly GCA_010016065.2. Taxonomy (NCBI): domain Eukaryota; kingdom Metazoa; phylum Cnidaria; class Cubozoa; order Carybdeida; family Carybdeidae; genus Carybdea; species Carybdea cf. marsupialis auct. non (Linnaeus, 1758). The sequence goes on from JAAAKL020011915.1 coordinate 12,422, forward strand.
TCTTTACTTCAAACCATAAAGTCATGCCTACCGCACACCTCACTGATGTTTGATTATTTTAGAACATACATTGCACCATCACCACAAACTCTTTATTCATTTGTAACTTTCGCATGGAATATCAAAGTTCATCTTAAGTAACCCTATCATACGGTCTCTCCAAGTGCTCCAAAAAATGCTGCTCCTTCTTTCTCTTTCTCTACATATATACATATGTATAGAATCAAAGCATAAGAATTGCCTGGCACTTGCTAATGGTTTTGTATAGCTTTTACATTTGTCCTCAGTGACCTTTATTTAATTATATATGCACAAAATTATTTTCAAAGCAAAAGTTGCATCTAATGTACTCTTTCTCGACATCATTTCATACTGATGCTCACCGACTTTCAATTTCCTTCTGAGCCTTGTTTCCACCACGTTTTCCCGGATCTTCAAGGTTTCAATTGATCCATTGTGTGCCTTTTTTGTAAATGGACAAAAGAACACTTCTTCTGCATTCCCCTGGCATTCATTTGCCCCTGAGCGTTGATTAAACAGTCTTGTTAAAACCTTACTGTTAAATATCCAAGGCCGCTCCATACCTCTACTGGTATGTCATTTGGTCAAGCCAGTCCAAATATATTGCCCTCTTAAGTGCATTCCTTACTTCATCCTCACTTATAGTGAGCACCTCTTACAGGTATCTTCTACCTTTCCTCTCATGTTTTAAACTTTCTTAAAGTCTTAAAAGCATTCTTTCTGTTAATATAAACATCAGCTGCGTCTGTCAACTTGTCACCATTTGTAACTTTTAAAGTCTATCAAGTAATATCCCTTTACCTTCCTATACTGCACAATCCTTCTCTCCTACATTCCTATTCAATGTTTCACTAGCCTCAAATCGATACCTTGCAACTTTCATCCATGTTTCGTGGCGCATCTTGTTGCATTCGCGTCTCCTCTCTAGA
>JAAAKL020011916.1:0-13370 GCA_010016065.2 Carybdea cf. marsupialis auct. non (Linnaeus, 1758)
AAAGTTGTAGCACTGTAAGACTGTTCTTTAAAGTTGCATAGAGATGGGGCTCGATGTTTACGTTGTGGAATAGAGACCTAGTGCGTCTACTGAGAAATGGGTCAAGTTATCTTCTTGGTTTACATAGATCTGGTAGTATAGCACATGCCATGAATGCAGAGACAAAGGGTTCCAACCCCTCTGAGGAAGCTTAAGATACGTACTTACTTGTAGTAGTAGTTGCAGAAGGAGTACAGTGTCTATGTAATATATACGTCACTAGTGCCAGTCCTCTCCATGTATATAAGCGCTAAACAAGGAAGTGTAAAGGAGATTTGTACGAAGGGGAGTTGTAATTAAGACATTCTTTGGATTGATAAAGATATACACGAGTTCTGCCATTTAGAACTCTGTGAAAGCAACCAATCTGGTTAGTGAGTACACTACTTCTTCGGCGTATGCACTACAAGGAGTTACATATTAACTTGTTCCACGGCAGGCGATCAAACGGGGAACCGATGACTTACATAGATACCGTTTTAGGTTACCAGAGGAAAAGATCTGAGAGGGTATATTGTGCTGTTTAGAGGGAGAGGATTCATGAAATTTCGGGGAACTCGCGGATACCAATTGCAGATTATTCACAAGAATAAATCGTATATGTAACGCTCATTGATCTTGGATGTCTGCCATAAACAAATTACAATACATTAAACTAACATTTGATTTAAACTATTGCAACCAATCAAATTACAGATAAAGTGGGAAATGGAGGGTGAATGATTAGTAAAGAATCTGGGTGTTAGTTGATTTTTGTTTATTATTGTTTCATTATTAGTTTACACCTATGTTTTATTTACATTACAAAGCGTTAATTGGAAGATTACTGAAAGGATTGTACTCAACCGGCATAATTTGCAAGTACTTTCAACTTTTCTCTCGACGGTGAAACGCGAAACGTTGAGAGAGCTTAAAACGTCACGCAAGTGATTGACTTGAAAAAGTGACAAGCAGTAAGCGGTAGTTGCTTCACGATGCACACCTTGAAAGGATCAGATTCAAAGCTGATCTTCATAAGTAGGTGTACTTGCACCACTGACAACGTGTGCGAGTAGAGAGAAGCACGTAGAAATTTTATATTTCCATTATCTGAACAGGATATTATTCCAAACATTTGAATGGAATGGGAGGGAAACTAATTCAGTCTTAGATTTTGAATAATTAAACTAACGATCGAATTCATGATTTAGGAAACCAATGGAAATAAATTGATGTCTCAGCTGGATTCAAAACAGCTTGACCTGTAGTTTGTACATAGTACGTTTTAGTCAAATGGCAATCTTCCTTTTGATTTGAGTTGAACTAGGATAGTCGCAGTCAGTAGCGAAGCCAAGGAATCAAATCAAGTCGTGCTTGAAGTGTGTCGTAGGAGGGTATTAAAAAAATGACTTACCCTCCACCATTGAGGTTGTCTATCTATATATCGCGAATCTGCCACTGTGTTGTAATCTAGCTAGATCTGCTTTTCACCAGGCCGTTCTGGAATCCATCCACATCAAAGCAAGAAAATCGTTGCTTTGTATACAAGAAGAATTTGTCTTTTCATTGGAACTTTTCGGACCATTCAGTTCCACCTGACACTAATTGGTCAAAACACTACCAATCTCGTAATTAGATTTCTGATTGGCTACTTTTAAAACAGAGTTAGGTTAAGTTTTGTTGATTTTCTTCTCAATTTCATATTCTGACGATTTGGTACTCTTATGACGATCAGAACAAGAACACTCTAGTATTATAGTTATGGATGTGATAAGTGCGATTGTGGATTTGTTATGTGGATGATACGATTGTCTCATTTCTGTGCATATACTGTTCCTTACTGTGTATACCAGTATTCTGGTACTATACTTAAATGCCCAAACGTAGTAGGATTGATACCTTAAAACTGTCAACCGAATATTGGCTTTGTAAAAGCAGTGTGATATTCCTGCAAGTAATACTTTTTGTTGCATTCTCTTACTTCCATAACTATTGGAAGGGCTAATTTTCATAGTATTTAATTGGTAGGGGGTGGGGGGTCATAATGATATGACCCTCCGGAATTCATAGGATTCTAAGAACAACTTTTGAGGCGCTAATAGCAAAACCATAACAAACTACACCGTTTAAATACAGCAGTCACCTCAGCCCTGCATGCTTTTAAATAGCTTTCAAAAAATTCATCTATGTTTCTTAAAGCACTTTTTGTAAGAAAACCACTTGAAACTCTGAAAAAGGTTGGCTTGACTAGCGGGGCAAAAAATTCACGTTTCTGTACAAAATACATTGTAGTGTTACCTCTCTATTGAAACTGATGTATGTTTTTATTCACGTGAAACTTGACTTAGTGCCTACTGTGGATAATGTCCCCACGACCTTAATAAACAGGGAAAGTAATAATAAAATGGAGGACTCGGACATTTTTAAGATAGGAAAGATAACGGGAAAATTAAATGCTAAGGCATGTAACTGTACGGGTAAGGGGGGCAATGCCCCTTATTATTTTTGCAACGCCCAGGGCATTTGAAACTGAATTAAGTACTCTTTTTCAAATACCCACTCGCTGGTAGTTATTCTGAGACTCACGCGATACGATCACAATACTCTTCTGCCATAATTGTAAAGGAGACATATTGTATTCCTTGATAATTTCCACCCCAATATCATTTTATCATGAGTCCCCTCATTCTAAGGGAACAATGGCAAGGCCTTTCTCTGCAATTGAATATCGCTCGCTTCCCTCGTGAATGGCACTCATGGGATTATCAGAGGTATTGTAATGACTTTATGTCAACTTTCTGGCAATAAATGTTTCTTTAAATAGACCAGAAGTCGAGACAGACCTTTATTTCAAACCGAACAACAGGCATCAATATCTTCACGATATGTCTTGCCACCACTTCCACATGGAAAGATCGATTATATATAGCTAGTCACATAGGGGTAGGCGCATTTATTCTTCTAATTCACGAGCTGAGCTGAGCTTATCTGACCTTGGCAGATGGTATAAGCACCGCGTGTATAAGCCAGACATCGTCCAGGGTCAAATAGAGAAGAAAAGTCTCTCATCCAGGCCTCAACTATTGATGGCCAGAGAACTCCGAGGAAGGCACTGGTGCAACCCAACCAGGTCATCTTGCACCACCCTGCATTCCATCACGTCAGAAATATCATCAATTCTAATTTTAGACTTCTTGCAGCAGATCCTCTTCTAAGTCAAGTCTTTAAATCGGAACCGCAGAAGTCTAACGCACCCCTAAAACTTTTAAGTCGCAACTGGTTTAAGCTAGAATCATACTCCTTGGCAATGATAAAAGTGGTTACCTTGGATGCGGTGTTATTGGAGTCCGTGTGTGAATATAAATCAGGGTGTGCTACAGTTAATATGATATTCTACATGAGGCAGATACAAGAGAAAGCACGTGAACATGAAAGGAACTTTTTGCTGTCGTTATAGATCTCACTAAGGCGTTTGAGACAGTGTCTCGGAACCCTTTGTGGATCCTTCCTGTAAAGCTTAAGCTTCCCACAAAATGCTCGACACCATTTTGTTATCTCTTCTTGGAATGAAAGGATGTATCCTTACACCATTCCTCTTTGCATTGTTCTTTGCACACTAAGTATCACAAATCAATTATCAGAATCCTTGCATTAACGGGTACAGAGTTTACTATATTGAACTAGCTTCCTACAATGATTATCCCTTGATCAGGTTTCAAATCCAATGATCTATAGTACGTTGTAATCATCTGCAAAAATAATGGGGCAGTGTTCATCACCGGTGATGGAGAATAGTTAGACGAAAACAGGTATATCGGTAAGGGTAAAGGACGACTACAAAAAATTTTTAATACGGAATCCTGTCTCCGATTGATTATATCATCTCTCAATCAGACGCTTAAACGATGTGTTGTAAAGCTTTTGGGCGTAAACAAGAAAATCACTGTTTGTTGGCTATCTTCATCCAAAGAAAAATACGAGGCAGCGTGGGTAGTATTTTATACCTACAGGTGAATTTATGGATATTTCGAGGGAAGATGATTAAGGGTAAAAAATCACGTCTCCAAGTATATCATCTTTCAATCAAATGCATACAGCAGTCAGACACGATGTGTTGTAAAGTTTGTGGGCGTCAACAAGGAAACACTATTTATTAACTACCTTTCCCAAAGAAAAAGATTGAACAACGTCGGTAGAATCTTAGAAATATACCTGCCGACGAAGTTATAGAGATTTCGAGGGAGACCAGAAAGGTTTCTCTGCCACAGATTAATGTGTGAGTTTTGTCGGTATTGAATTGGAGCCTTATAAAAGAAACTTAGTGAGATGCGTAACTCGACAACGAGACTTGAATCCTTAAACAAGGGCATGGCCGTCGTTTTATTCAATTAAGAATGAATTGTCGGCCATAGGGCAGTACTTGCTTAAAGCCCAGAATTTATACGGATGAACGTTTCCGCATAATAGGTAAAGGTAGGTCTGTTTTCCACTTGGCTGTTCTGGAATTCGTCCGCCTAAAACTAAGACAACCGTTGCTTTGTAGACATAAATATTTTCTTTTCATTCGGCCTTTTCGGTTAAGCATTTAGTTCTACGGTCAATGATTGGTCAAAACAACACCAATCTGGCAGTCGGAGTTCTGATTGGCTACTTTTTAAACACAGTTGGGTATTAGTTTCATTGAGTCCTTTTCGATATCATATTCAGATGATTTTGTACTCTTAGGAGTGTCAAACAACAAAGCTTTTCAGTACAAAATTGTTTTCGCTTCTTCGTGCAGTTTTCTTGCTCTTTACCATCAATAAACATTAAGTAACTTTATTGATGACCCCCCCCCCCCCTCTCTTACTTCCCTAAGTGCTTACAAGGGATCATAAGCAAAAGATACGTTTTAATCCGTGGTAACTTAAAATTGAAGATATCTTGTTGAAAAATCAACAATCGTAATTAAACCAAATCTACTTTTGCCTAGTAAAACTATCTTTAGAGTACCAAACTCGAGCCAATCACAAAAGGTATTGTTACATTGCCTTAATTGAGCTTATTAATTTTAAGGCAAAGAAGGAGCCAAGTACTTGAAACTATCACATTCTACTATCAAGGAGCTATTTTGTATTTCAAAACCGGCCAATCTAATTCTTTAATTGTCGGATCAGTGTTGGCTTAGGATAGGGCCAGGCCCTGGCCCGAATAAATTTTGCAGGAGGGGGGGCTATGGCGTCATAAATTGCAGGGTGATTTACGTATGAAAGTTGTGCTGACGGTCAGGAGGCACAGATCTCCCGTCACTGGGTTTAACTTTCTATTTTCCATTTACTAGGACAAAATTAATATGGATAGATATACCTACCTTTTGGCATTGAAGCACGGGATCTCGAGCCATGACCCGGTCGGTCACCCTCTAAAACCACCACTGGGTCAGGTCATGGCCGAATCCCCCCATCCGCTATCATATACAAGTGCGTATACGAATCAGGTTACAGACGTGTAAGGCATCAAGTGTCAGTTCTTCCCTTTCAGAAGCCATTGGACAAGCTTACTTTAAGAGGAATGATTTACAGAGATATTACTTTGAGATTTGCGAAAAATATATATCACGTCATATTACAGTCTGCCTGCCATAAGATTATGACAACTTTTCTTTCCGTGTTAAGAAATACGTACGTATTTGATTACTGCACAATCGTTTAACTACAAATTAAATCTAAGATAACTCTGTACAACCTTCTAGGCACATCAAAATCACTTTGTTTTGAAGTTATTCATCAAACATGTATCCCTTCACGTTGAAAACTATATCTAAACTAACCGTTATATACTTCTTACATTACAAATGAGGGCACTTTGCAATAACCGTCATTTAAAACTTTGACAGGAAAATGAAACAATTCGTGACGCATAAAATTACTTATGGTTCTGAAGATGGCAATTGGCAGTTACGTCACCTTTATGCTACAGAGCTTCATCGTAATACTGTTTTCCGTCCCAACTATGTAGAACCTGATAAAAATACGATGCTGTAGAAAGCTGTCAGTCGCAGGTGAAATTAAGTGATAAGTTGGTTTAATCTTCTTTTTTTAAACTATTTTTCACCCTGTTCAAGGCCGAAACCACTACTAGGAACGGGGTTACTTTTCCCCTTCAGATGACAATCTATTCACGCATGCGGTCCCCACTCTGTCTCATCTCTCGAAACGTGGTTTTCCCACTTCACGAGAGCAGATGACAGAGCACAGTACCTCCGGGAATGTGACAAGCAAGCTCAGGGATCGGTTTGAACTCACGACCTTCAGATTGTGAGTCTGACACTCCATCGCTACGTCACTACTGTGTTATCTGTCAGAAGCACAGCACTTCGTTTGCGCTCGTCCATAAATAAAACTATTACAAGAACTGTTTAATAAATCTTCAATAACGATGAAAATTAAAAATGGTCGAAAAACAATCCGGCTCAAGGTACACACTCTGTTATAAATACCCTCGTTTGAATACAAATTATTGCAATTATTTCTATCACTTATAATAATTTAGCGCATGTTCAATGACATCTCCGTTTCTTGATCTGTATAACTAGACATTTGTTTACATTGTTATTGCGGTGCACACTTTGACACTTTCGACAAGGAAAAAATCGTTAATTACTACTTCGTGGCAAAGTTTAGTTGAAAGCAGTCATATTTTAGGTGATTGAAGGTGGCAAGCCAGCAGGTGTCAAAGCTTCGACGTAAAAGTTACCTGTTGATCTCTCTGTCACCTAAGCAAATAATCTATCAGGATTGAGAGAAGGTGATAGCTGCTGAAGTTTAGGCGACTTTCGTATGGCCTGTAGCTAAATGGAACGGAATTGCTTTTCGCTACTCCAGCCTGGAAGTTAACATTATACGTAAGTTTGGATAGTATATGTATGTCTATATGGAACATTAATATCTATTGGAAGCTTTTTTATCATCTCTTTTACATTTCGCTTGCTTAAATCTCATTACTTCTTTAATACTGCTAATAACGTGACTTTTCTCAGATGCAGTATAACGTAACAATTTTGTATTTACCATTTCGGCCTTGCGTTACAATTTACTTAGAATTTCCATAACAAATAATCTGAACTGTAAGTGATGTATTTGGAAACGAACGACGCAAAAGTATTTTGTGCTCCAAGTGGATATATTAGGACATTGCAAAATGTCGCTGTGATAAATTTAAGAAGTCACCTTCATTTTGACGAAAATGCTGGAATTAGACTTCTATGAGTTCATATAAGAATGCACCAGTTTCTTTGAGATAGCAAAGCTTTGATCATTTCTCCTCCATCGAGACTTAAATGTACTCATGGACACGTATTACACCTCTTTGTCATTACAATTGTCACTTTTGAGTTTTAAGGAGAAACATAAATATTTCGTAACGTGGAAAGATTATTATCTTTAAAACTAGATAAGATGTACGTTTTTACTTGAAAGAAATGGTTAATAAGTGATTCCAAATATAAGTGACGACGTTATTTGCAAGTTGAGGTATCTGACACTTTGTGAGGCAACGTTCTTGATTATCCGACTGATCCACTGTGGATTTGATATGATAGTTACCACAACACTATAAAATCCCTTAAAAATGTTAAGTTCTTGAAATCTTTCTCATTTCGATGTAAAATACGTGCTTGTTTTGGAGTTTAAACCATAGTTTTGGAAGTGATATTAAAATTATCAATTTCTGGCCAATCGAGGATAACTGAAAGAACGAAAAATTTCTCTGAGAATTCTCTGAGATTTCTCTCTTACAAAACACTATTCACAGCGGCAACGTTTACCCACACGACCATTTTTCTTGCCTTCACTTCTTGATATTGTCAAATTACGGATTAAATTGAGTTCTTTGTTGAAAATGTGATTTTAGATAAATTATCTTGAAACGCCATCATATTCAAAATTAATATGGATATTTTGAACTCAGGTTTGTATTAAAACATATGAGGTAAACGATATACCTTACAGCTTTCGAACATTCATTATATCTAGATTAGTAAAGTGATGTCCGATTGGCATGTTCTCTTGTTGTACTACACTTATATTATTATAAGAAACGAGAGCTTAATTACAAAACTTTACAGAACCTTTCTCGGCTGGGATGAATGTTGCAAGAAGCTCTATCAATCAGAGGAGCTTCAAATGATTCAACTTGGAAACCACAAATCAAGAAGCATCAAAGATAGACTTATTTTTCTAACTTAAGTTTCATTGTTAGCTAGGTAACTTTAAGAGTCTTTTCACAGCCTAAAAGATATGATTTGAAGAAACTTTTTCGGCCTAACCCCCTCAGGTAGTTTGTTCATGAAAAACGTGTAAAAGTGATGTAAATAACGGATTATGTGACTGCCTAGGATGTGGAGACTAAACGTCATAAATAAGCATAGCAATTAGCTAATTTTCTCAGGGAAACAATTTAAGATTCAAGGTTGCTAAATCTTCCTTTTCTTGATAAGTGAAATGTTATTTAGAGAGAAATGGGTTCTGAGGTTAACATTGTGCAACCTAGCTTCAAAATTATTCCAGCAAATCAGCTGCTTAGTCGATCCAATATTTGCTACGATAGGTTTAAATATGGTTTTTAAATATTACATTAAAAACAATTTAAAATTCATATGTGGCTTTTAAATAAAAAATTAGACTGGAATTTGTATTTCCTTTTTTCCCATATTGATGGCACTTCCGTTAATCTGTCAGGTCTCAAAAGCAATTTGAACTTAAAAACAATGATGGATATCAATGTACATACCATCGTTTTTAGATATGACACAAAAATTCCAGTAAGGTATTACAAACATGATGTAGATCACTATTTACCTTCCCAGTTATTAAAATTTTACATTCTAAATAGTCTAATTTAAATCGTGATGTTTCATTCCATATTTTCCTTATGAGAAACATTGGAAAAAACTATTGGAACAGGTTCGCAAACGTTGGTCTTAACTGCTGGTCTTTCTAAAGCCCACCGCGAGAAATCATTTGGAATGTTGGAAACATTACATGGATGATTTTATTAAAATTTATTAAGCTGTGTGTTTGATATCCCTCGCCAATTATGACATCTATATCAATGAATCGATTTTGAGCATCGTTTGGTTGGGTTAGATTTTGTGTCTTGGTATCTGGATTTGCGCCTTTTCAGTAAATTGTTGAAAGAAATTTTTTTCTTCGAAGACAATTCATTGAAAGATTTTACAGTGCAAGACTTTCACTATGTAAGTTAACACCTGAACATTCCCTTTAATAGCAATGTAAAATGCAAGTAAACGTTAGGAGGTATGGCGTGGATTGACTTCATGAAACTTCGTTTGTCAATTGGCATTCCTTTGAAAACTCATTCAGAAAATTTGACACAGAGGGTGTTTTCAAAATAAAATCTTTAATATACATACCTTGCTATTTTAATAATCCTCTGGAATTTAAATATTCAGTAGGTATCTGACTGGTTAATACATGTTACAGTAGACTTGAGTATTGCATTGGGGATCAGGTCATGAAATAAGGTTCTCATCATTTGCTAATACGCATTTAAACAGTTGCTTCGTCTGTGCAGTTACTAAAGTGCAAACTGAGACCTGTTTCAGGCATCGAACTTCTTCGTAGGTATAGAGTTTTGTCATTTTTGATTATCTTTAATTACGAAACATATTTACAGGCAGGTCATGAAACAAAGTTTTCAACATTTGTTGACCTCCACCTTTGAATTTGCATCCGAAGTGCAGGTTTGGTATCATTTTCTAAATAAAAAGAATTGTTAAAATTGTAAATTGTTAGATAAAAAGACAAGATTCAGCTATCCAATTTCTTCATCTATCATTCAGTGAGCCGAAACAAATCAAAATGAAAGTCATTCCAGCAACAAAGTGTTAAGAGCTGCTAGCTGTTTCAAAAAGAATAACTGGTCTGATCAAATTGCAATTTACTAAAAGGGAAAACTTATCACAGAATCTTTCTTAGAGCAGCTGCCTAAAATAACGCCGCAATAAAATTCAACACTCTGATTAACGCCAACCTTAATCAAGCGCCGTTTCCCGAAGAATGCGTGGTTGAATTAACGCCTGACATTGATTTTAACCCAAATAAACATAAGCGTACAGTTCAACACAAAGGCATAAGGAAGGAGTCTAGTAGCCAGCCACTATATTGTTGTTGTTGTTGTTGTTGTTGTTGTTATGCGTAGGGAAAGTGTGACGTCACGATTTTCAAAATGTTTTAATTATGGAAAAAATACTCAATTTTTATGTTGCCCTATCAGTGAGAACGTCGATCGCCAAAATTGAGTGTTGTCTTTTCCAAGCACCGAGATACCAGCTTTCAAAGTTTTAAATGTCTCTAACAAAACCATACTATTTGATGCTGGTTCCTGACGTAAGGAACCAAGATTTTTGAGATTCTCTGCTTTAAACACTGTATACACTACAGGTCTGGTACTTTGGAAAGCAGCCTATTTCAGGGGTGCCTTTAGATATCTGGAGTCAAATCGTGCTATTTTGAAAACTTTTGATTGGTGACGTCTCCACCTTCCCTCAGCATTGGTGTATTTCATTCCAACTGCATTTATTATTTTTAAATACTTTTCTAAATTTTTTAAGTTACTTTGACGCATCGATCAAGACACTAAATAAACAAAGAAACAAAACAAAGTTAAATGATATCAAACATTGTTAACATATTGATGCTAACAACTGCGAAAATTTGTCAATCTAATAGCAAAAGTCGGAAGATCTTTAATTGGTCTATTAGCTAAAGGAAAATTATTTTTTAAAGGAATTGTGGGCCATTACATCACAGGATACCCAGCAGTTGAAAAGGACATAATCACTGTGCAACGTTATTGTGATGGAATACCGTGCACTACTTAAACCTTAAATAAGCTTAGATTTTAGATTTTACAGAGAACAGACACAGAACTGCGCGTGAAGGGCTATTTTACATGCGACTGACTTTCATTTGTACCATAAGCCATATTTATTCTACACGTTTTTGTCCGAAAGCATTTTATGATGTTGGTTGGCTAACTTTTGGCAAGGGCAATTATGACGTCAACACCAACAGATTCGTGGAAAAATGAGCAAGTCGTTCATCAGGCGACGAAGCAGTTTTAGTTAATACGTGACCTATTTGAAGTGTTCGATGCCCCGGTTTTAGCTACCGTCAAGAGAAATTGTTCATCGTAAGTATTTGATCTAATTTCGCGTTGTCTGAATTTAGCACTTTCTGTATCCTTAATGCTGCCGATCTCTGATCCCTTGAAATATTTTCATCTAAATTCATAACTTGCCGAACATTTTTTAAAATTTCAAACTTTTGAAGTTGTTTTAAGATGTTGTACTTTATATCCCTCGTATCCTGGTGATTCTAGTAATTTTGCTCCAGGTACTTTAAGGATACGCATAATCCGGTTTAAAACATACGATATTGCTAAACAAGATCACTACTTGTTATAGGGAGGGCATCAATAGAGAATACTAACCCACAGCCCCCAAAATGTACTTCCGTCCTCCATGACGGCTGATTGAGGTCCACCTTCCCTTGGCTCCTCGATACCTCTCATATACTTCAGACAATATCAGCTAGACCACTACAAAAATTGCCAATTGCCTGAACCAGAACCAGAACCAAAACCAGAACCAGAATCAGGAGGGCATCCCTATTATCGCATCTCATAAACAAGACAAATTAAACATATTTCAAGTTTTGATATTCAACAGTATTTTAACAATAAATTGTTGAACTGAAATTTTAGTACTTCTCAACATCTGTTTTGTTTTGACGTCATCGCTTCCAGTACTGAAAATAGACTGTTTTCTAGAGCTAATAGATGGATTATCAATCTCATCAGTTTCTATATCTGACTTATAAATGTTCACAAAGTTATCGAAATTCAACTTGCCACGAGTATAAAGGTCTAGATGTCCTTAGACAAAATATAAATTGTTTAAAAGTAAAGAAGACTCCACTGGATTCTTGAGACTTTGATGAAAAAGAATATCTTGTGTCCATGGCTTACTAAATAATTAATTATAATATTTAATTATAACATATTATATTATATTATAATATTATAATATAATAACAATATTTAGTAAGCCATGGTTGTGTCCAATGTATGGATAAAATGCCAATCTGAATCTTTTACAAGAAAGCAATCTATTTACTCACTTACAATGAATGGAACTAAACGATGTAATGATCAAGAAATTCCAATCCTACGACGATGACGTCGTAGGTTGTTGCCCTTGACAACCCTGCGTAGGATTGGTTGCTAGGTTTAGGGGTCCAGTCGCTACAGGTCTACGAGCCCACCCCCCAAACCTTCAAAGTCCTGAGAATCTCGATAAAACCCACTCTGGATAGAATGAACGCCTGTCCTTCTTGTGGTAAGTGTACTGCCGCACTTTTAAGTGTCCAACATGGAGCCTGTGGTTACTTCAATCATACAGCCTAAGTCTATCAAACATTAAGTTGATTTTAACACCACAAATACAGAAAGCGCTTACGTTCCAAGGGTTTTACTAATTGAAGCGCAAGTAACACTTCCAATGGACACAATAAATGTTCTCCATTACTATCCATTAAAAGTTCTGAGCAACCGTTAATTAGGCCCATTTTTCTCGTAATTGGTCGATACATCACTTTCTCTTGGTTAAAACTTTCAATATTTATTGACTTGTTTCGGTTCCTATTGATTAAGTTACGCCTTCACCAGAATAATTTAGTCGTTTCGATTAAATGTTTAGAAAATAGGAGATAACCCACTGTCAATGTCAACAATGCTAGTATTGGCAACAAATAAACAATGTTAAAGTTTTCCTAGAGTACTTTAAAAATAAAAAATTCACGGGGATGCATGAGGGTTTTGCTAATAAAGTACAAGGTTGAAGGAGGGTAGCCTACTACAAAGGTAAAAACCAGAAATGCGACATTCTGGAAAGGTGATATACCCTAGTAATATATTTGATAGCCGAAGCGTCGTCGAAATATACATTCCTTTCTGACATTTTTTCTACTCATACTGATAACCATCATCGTCATTGCCATATTCATGGTCATCACCGTCTTCATGATCATCATTATCATCCCTATCGTCACTACATCGTCATTTCCATTATCATAATCTTTATTATCACGATAGTTAACACCATCATCATCATCATCATCATCATCATCATCATCATCATCACCACCATCATCACTTTCGCTATCATCATGATCATGATCATCATTATCATCATCGTCATCTTCATCATCATCGTCATCTTCATCATCATCATCATCATCTTCATAATCATCATCATCATTATTATCACCACCATCACTGTCATCACTGTC
>JAAAKL020011917.1:0-13368 GCA_010016065.2 Carybdea cf. marsupialis auct. non (Linnaeus, 1758)
AATATCTCAATTTGCAACTCTAAAGTCACATATGTTTGCGAAATCAAAGGAAATGCACAAAAACGAACCTAGAACTGACCAAAACAATCACCGACCTATTTTCCCTAGTACCACAATTTTCGAACCTTTTTGAATATTTATCTGTAAGAAATTGGACTTATGGACTTGAAAGAAGATGTTGTATATGATATTTTTAATGGCATAAACTGATCATGGGGTATCAAAACTTGAAACACTTCTCTACTGTCCGCTTGATCTGGTTTTCGAATGGAAGTGAAACACTACCAAGTTATGGTAGGTTTAAGTACACGGGACATTTTTTCATTGTAAAACTCAGATAATATTGCCTTGATGTTAAATTCGGTGACATCTTCAGCATAGCTGTTGGACAGCAAAAATTACTTGAATGAATCGATTTCTGGCTTTAATTTCTCTTTTAAACAGAGCATGAGTGCACGGCGAACCAAGATGTTGAAAAGGGTCACCTTTAATGTTCTTGGACTGAAGTCTATGAAATGTATTAACTAAAAAATGTAGGTATCTTTTACAAACTGGTCGTAATGAAATTGGTTGAGTATCTGCTAGATTGCGTGCTAGACATAGTTCAACTAGTGAACGTGCTTTTCTAACCGACGAAATTAAGAGGACCAAAAATCAAATGCTATATTTTCATAAGGCATACAGACAGCAGTTTTGAACAGTAATACAATTTCTTTCATTCTTCGATAAGGTTCGCCTTTCTCGCTACATTTCGGAAATAAATTCCACCAACGGCACATTCAAACAACATGTCTTCTATATTCAGAGCAACAAATTAAAAATGTGACCTTGTTGCTTAATGATTGAATTGGCAGCATGCTATGTGATAGGAAAACTCGCATTCAAAATTTCTCTGATTACTCGCTTTCGGACGCTGAGAAATTTGTCTTGCAGCATGGACTCGAGTTTTGCATTCCACCACAAAAAGTAAACAGAAAGGAAATTTTCTACGAGTTTGAAACTCTTTATACTCAGCTTACGAAACATCTTGCTCTGCAGATGAAACTAACTCACTAAAGGCGAGTAAGACAAATATATTGGCATTCTTCTTCACAAAAACATCGAGGAGCGACAACGAGTTGTTTTCCTTCGTTTCAAAAGTGAAATTTCTGTGTAATTTCTTCAGTTTTCTCCACAAATTCATACACTACTCAACACACCATTCAATACTCATTTTTAAAGATGGCAAATGTTTTGTCTTCATATCAAAAATAGGCGTTGGGTTGTGAGAGGATTGAAAAGTTGAAGTAGAAGCTAACAAAGGTATTAGCCAATGGACCCAAGGGACTGCTCATGCTTACCCCGCTCTTTTGTCGGAACATCTCATTGTTGAGACCAACACCGCGTCGGCATATATCTTCATTGTCTCATATTCAGGATAAAACAGTCTTTTGAATGAGCACCAACACAACCAGATCTAAAGAGCATTTTTGCCCTTTGTCACATCCACCATTTTTGATAAAATGTCTGATATTGGTTATCAATACACTCTGGCAAATACTAGACTGTCTAGGCTGTGGTAATGCTGCCATTCTTTGGGTGAAGTCATATTTTTTAAAAATATGGCATTTTCGGTTATCATGGAGTTCCATAAGGTTCCATCCTACCCTAATATTTTTTCTTTATATCAATATCATTTCACAGGATGTGGATTGTATCTGTTCTTGAATACCAATGATTTCTAACTCTTTTGTAAAGTAAGAAGATTCAGACGGCGCAAAATAGAGCCCGTGTAGATATACAGGAATTTAATGACACAAGCTGGCTTCCAACAAAAGAACGAACTGAACAATGTATTGCTGCTGCTCCATTATGAACACAAGTACTACATATATCAACGAAGACAGAACCACACGCAGATCGACCAGTCAACTCTGTTTGCCGTCTTGTAAAACCAATATAGGCCAACGCAATATTTTGTTTTTGGTTCTATAATTTGGAATAACGTGCCATAAAATTTAAAAGCAAGAGGCAATTTAATTAACTTGAAACACAGAATGAAAGGGAATGGTGCAAAGATAAATAAACTCGTATCGTCTGCCTTCCCTCATGTTAACATTCTTTTCGCCTTCCACTCAACGCCAAGTTTACTTATGTTTTTCAGTTTAAAAGATGGGACTTAATGCTTGGTTTATTATTCATAGTGTCGCTTTTTCACAGAAGGGCAATTATGTCAGAACATACGTCAGGTTTATAGATGCTTGTTGGACAATTTGTTAGGTTCCTTGGAATTTTAGGAAACGCTTTCTAATCCTCCGTTTTCTAGTGTTTGTATACATTCCGTGGACTGTTGTGGCTCATTCTCTGACCTCTGGCTTTTCTTTCCTCATCTTTGCTTCTTCAGATTTCAAGCTGCTGCTCGAAGAAAACCACCTTTATCGAAACTCTCTCTGTCATTAAATACGAGCATAAGTTGAATTCCACTCTCCCTCTTTTAGGGGGTCTCTTGTTTGTTGTTTATATATCCTGTCGTTTGCGTTATGTATTTTTGTTTCTAATCAGTTCATGGGAGGATGGTGAAAGAATATACTGACCTCTCATAAACAATTTGTTTCTTTATATTTCACCCCTTGTGCTGGATTCTTCGTTACATTTCTTAGAAGGAGAATAATGCAAAAACCCTCGGGAAAGACGAGGCAAAGCTTATTATTCACTCTCAATTTGCCTTTAAAGTCGAGTTTTTTCTCATTGTTTTCGCCCTATTCATCCTATTGAAGGGGCCAATCTTTAAGCTCTCAGGAAGGTACCAAATCTTCCCCAGAACAGTAGTTGATATTAAAAACCAGTGTTACTAACCTTTCTCCTGATTACTGTTCTTGTGTTCTGCAGCAAGTATCATGATTATCAATTTTCACATTTTCTACCATCGGAAAATCCACATGGCCTAGATGATCTTCCTTACATTTTGTCTAGATGTGCTATGTCTTCACCGAGCACCTTGACCCTTGACCTTTTGTCAGAGTATCATCCACATCATTGCTGCACGATGCTTTGCTAATAATTCACATCAGGGGTGTGTGGGGGGATTACACGGGTACTAGGCCTTGTCTAAGGACCGCCTTCACTCTAATGAAACGAAGCTACTCTCTGCTCATCCATTCACACACAATCGTCGATGCCACTCTTGATATTTATTGATGAGACTACACCTAAAAAAAATGAGAACATGATGAAATTCATGGTGTAAACTCTTTTGCTGCGTAGGTTTTAGCATTGGGAGAACATAGTTTCTGTGAAAGAGGTGGATCCACCCTAGCTATTTAGGATTTTCTTCAGAAAATTTTTCAGACAAATCATTTTAAAGCATTTTGTTCACCATACATGTCAGGTTATAATCGATTACAGTATCTGTTTTCTAGTTCTTCCTGCCTGACATACGTTGTTAACATGGAGAGCAATTATATGCTCCATGAAAATGTTTTTCCACAATGATTCCTTTACTGTGATCTTCTCAGGCATTTAAGAAATGCACACAGCAACCAAATTTAATCTATCTCTTTCCTATAAAGGGTACAGGCAGATCCCCGTAAATGTTGGGAATTTTTATCCACATATGCACGTCAATTAGCTGAAAGAAAAGATAAGAGCAAACGTTGAGAGCGACTACATAGGGAATAAAAAATAGTCACTACGACAATGAACTTAAAACCGTGAAATTTATCGTGTACTCTATTCTCAATATCACACGGTACTCTGGGACATAATCAGCACTGCTTCAATGAACGTACAACCGTGAGACATATCGTGTTCGATACAAGTACTTTGGCAGATAAATGGGTTGCAACACCAACGATTCTTTTTCAAATACTGCTCTTACATCCTTTTCACCACAAGATGTCTAATTTGCTCCGCTTAGGAATCCGCTCTGTTGCAGAGTGTTGCTACAATTGATTTATGTTTTAGCCGGTGATACAATTTTTCACTTTAATTTATTCAACACATTAGTTCCCATTCATCCAGCGATGGACATCGACATCCACGAAATTTGGAGAGAAGCCTATATGCATCAAAAGACTGCACCTTCGACTACGAATTATGAAAAAGTTGATAAGCGATAAACAAGTTTCCGGAAGTCTGTTTGAATTTAACTGAAATTTAAACCAAGTTTACAAAAATAAATAGTTTTTCTCTTGTATCAATCAACTGTTTTTCATATCCATATTTCTACATCACTTCCGAGAAGATGGACTCAGTCCATACAATACACCCATGAAAATTATGGAATACATTTTGCTGAACAAAACTACTATCGATTCCGTTCCATGTAGCACTTTTTTAACATTTTATAGCTACATTAATGTAGATACAATTTCATTTATAGCCATTATCTTTATTCAATTCTACAGAGGTTATAGTCTCAACTAATATGGTTGAGCCCTTGCCTTCATAATGGGCAATAATCATCATAATCATGCTACAGAAATATCATGGCCTGCATGAATAATTCTAAAGTACAGCTCTGACTACTGCAGACGAGAAGCCTTCCACTTGGGAAAGATGCCTTGACGATACTTTTTCAGTCATTAAGAAGTTACATTTACACAGTTCCCTTGAACACATCAATAGCCTTCACCCCAATATCTACAACAACCCCAAGAAGATCACAAACTACCTTTCCTAGACGACCTCCTTACCAGAAAAACAAATGGCAGCATTTCAGTCCACATCTACAGAAAACCAACGCACACCGACCAATATCCCAACAACACATCGCACCATCCAACCTCAGCCCGCAATAGCGTCATCATCACCCTATTCAGGAGAGTAAGAAAGATCATAACCGATCCTCCCGACCTACTTATAGAATAAAAACACCTGGATGGCGTCCTCCCATCCAACGGATACAGCCGAAATGACATCAAAGCAGCCTTAAGAAGAAATACATCACGAGGTCAAGACTAGATACAGAACCTCTCAAGTACATATATCTTCCTTACATCAAAGGAACGATTGACACCATCAAAAGAATTCCTCAGCAATACAATATACGATGTTTTTTTCGACTGCGTCCACCTTAGGCAAAACACTATCAAACCCTAAGGTCCCAGTCCCTTCAGAAGAAACAAACAACATCGTATACAAATTAAGATGCTAAGTTTGTCCAGCAATATACATTGGTGAATCTTAACGTTCTTTAGGTCAGAGGCAAAAAAAAATACAAGAAAGCAGTCGAAAAGGGAGAAGTAAAGAGCTATGAGATCGCAGAACATTGTTGGAGAAACGATCACACTTTCGACAGGGGAAATAGCGAGATATTGGGGAGAGAGACCCAACAACCAGGACGATCAAAGAAGTCATTAATTCCATACAACACCACAACCACATCAACAACATATCTTACAATCTAACACGCATATAGTTCCCAGCAATATCGAAGGAAAAAACCCAAAACAGAAACAAAATAAGCATGGCGCCATCTTAATAACGGGTTCGATCCCTACTTCTTCAGTGGCCCGCAATATTACAACATAAATTCAGCGGAAAGTTCCAGAGCCCTTAGTTTGAAGATGGGAGAAGTATTTCTCGAAACGTAGCTCAGAAAAAGACTACGACTCACGACAAGATAAACATTTACCATCTATCTCTAACGGTATTTATGGTGCAGCTTTCTGAATACATAGATAGGCCCAGGGGCCAAAAAGAAGCGTGTCCGCAAAAGGAGCTCTTACAGGTACGTATAACAAAAGAGGCAAACGTTTTTCTGAGAAGAGTATCATGGCAGCTAAACATATGTCTAGAGTTTAGTGACCGCATCATACAACGGCCTGTTCTCTCTGCTAGTTAATTTCGAGTCATTATTTCCCATTATTTTCGAAGCGGAATAGGTAGATCCATGAACAATAATAATAGTTGTAGCCCTTAATAATTAATATTTTATGCAATTATAAGAAGCATTATGTCATTACTTAAAATATAATGCACCCCATTTCATATGCTTACGCTGTTTAGCAAAGCGACTAGCAGTTTGTAACCTCACTTAAGCAAGTTAGTTCATTGATCAGTTTTTGTCAGATACTGAAATTGATAAGCATGATGTGGCTCACCAAATGTAGTTAAGCCATTGATTGGCACTATTTATAGCTTGGTATTGCCTCAAGGTGTACGATATTTGTACTATTGTTTGTGCTAGGGACGGAAACCACCTTAAGGCTGAAGAACTGCAAAACTCTCTTCATATGAGCGCTAGCCCAGAATAAAAGGTCGATGTAATGGATTAACCAGATAAGCTGACTGAGTGGTTGAAAATTGATTTTAAAGCCAAAGGCATAGAGTGTGACATGCAAGGGAAAGAAACAGGAGAAAGTGGTATACAAGATCGGAGGTAAAGTGAATCAGGCAGTGAAGGGGAAACTGGTAAGCCGTTTCGGAAAATGTTATAAACTCAAATTTAATGACAAAAGCAAGGGGGCAGAGATTTGAAAGCAATCAGATAAAGGACTGTAGACAAGAGATAAGACCGAGTTGCTTCACGCGTCTAAATGCTGGTGTTTGCAATTATGCTTGTATCTTCACATAATGCAGCCTTTCTGAAACACGTATGAACTGCCACTGGTGTAAGTGTAACGAAGTAAACAACGATGTGAAAACTACATCAATAGTTGCTGGGGTCTACATGCCTTGAAAAAGAAGGGCAATTGAAGCTAACTATGCCTCAATAAATGAACAATAAAAGCAGCAAAGATTTGGACGTAACGATACTTTCCTTCTTCACCTAAAAGTGGAGGTGATAAAAGTGGAAGCCAGAAGAGGCAACAGACTCGTCAATGAGAAACCAGGAGAGTCCAGATATTGTTGACCCTGTCCAAGAGAGAATGTACACAATTTAGAACCGTTTTGCATCAACTGCAATAGAGTGGAAAGTGATAGAGCAGCTCATGAAATCAGGAAAGAAGGATAGGACAATTGTTGTATCTATCCATCTAATTAATTGTAATTAACTTATGACGCTGTGCCATTGCTAGTCCTAATTAGACATTGAAATCTAGATGACAACGAGAAAATTGCGATTCGGGAAGAGAGGAACGCCCATACACGTCCTGTTCAATTGGTATCCTGCACATGATATGTTTATGTATGCATGTATATTACTGACATGAAAACAAAAGGTACAGAGCCACGTCAATGAAAACTTAAATAGTTAAAGGAAGAAAAGCACATTTTACAATGTCTACTTGAAAACTCTAACAAATAAAACACCTGAATTATTTGCCAGTTCAGACACTTCTAGAAGTTAATAAATAGAGTTCTGGTATTAAAAAGCTCCGAGAAGACCCTTACTGGGGTGATTAGAGTGATAATATTTACATATCAACACAAATGACCTTACATCTCAAAGGTTTCTTTTGTTGATGTGTACAGTTAGTGACACAACCAAGTATTCAACTTTAAGAAAAGCTGTTCCGACACAAAATAATGAGATACTGTGAACGGCCAAAAGTGAAGAAGATTAAAAGGATGAACATCCAGAAAATGGAGTTGACAGTGCCCTGCAAAAAGCACCTTACATTTTCCACCGACGAGAGGGACAGAAGACACCAGGAATTGATAACTGAGTGTAAAAAGACGAGATTGAAGATCTAATGTTAATTATCAATTGACTTGAGCAAGAGTTAATCAAAACCTTGTGCTTTTAATGCTGTTGTATAATGTGCAAGAAACAGCAAAGAAGGGACCGTACTGAATCTGGATGAAAAAAGATCATGAGTTCTTGCTCGAAAGGTAAATGTTGACAGCGTCACCCTAATATGACCTCCATATGGAGGGGTGCCGCTTCTTAAGAAATGTAATTGAGGAATACGGGCAGAGACTGAAAGATACTTTCTACTGATAAGTTCGTCTTTGTGATGACAGTGTGAAATGTGAGGTACTACAATAGGTATGTCTCATTTTCAAGTGCCGCTTCTTTTAATTTTTTTGAAACGACATTTTGATGATGTAGCACTGCCTGTTAACAAAACCCATTGCCCTCGTAATGGACACGCCCTGTGTCTAAAAACTTTTGTCAAGATTAAGTAGTCCCATACTCTCTTGCAGAGCGTAGGCGACGTGATGTGGTAAATAATCGCATAGCTAAGCCTTGGCACAGTAACTTCAGTGAGGCAGGGTGGCTAATTCCTTTCCTCGCCTTATTCCTTCCTCAGTTAATGCTACTGGGTTCGCACTAGGACTCGAACCATCAACCCTCTGCTTTCTATACCACCTCTCTATCTACTCAGCTAACTCGTCTCCGGTCAAAATCATACATGATACATTTCAGTAACATGACAAACTAGCAATGCAATAGCCCATTCGACTCAAAGATATTTACAAAAAAAACCCTTCAGCGGGAAATAGGGTTCATTTCTTTGATGGATTCATTTGTTTATAACTTAACTCATTTATATAGAGATTAGTTACTGTATGTTTTATACATTTATGCTTTCTTGAAAACCAGAACAGAATGCACAATATCGACACATCTTATACATCTTCCATGATAGGGGATGGAGAAGAAACAACTGCTGTCGTTAGAATTGAACAACTAGAGTCCAGAAGAAGATCAAGGGTATGCAGTTTTGTCTGATCCTCATACAGGCAATATCCAAATTAGCAAATTAGTAACGTTGCAACAGTGACGTGAACGGGAGCCAAGGATGAAAGGCCGATCAATGACAAAGGAAATATGCACAGCAAGGTACTTATTCCAGTGTAACTCAGTTTATTCTCCATAGTCTCGCTGTGAAATGCTCTACCTATCTATAACTAATGGCCTTTGTATCGGTCACACTTTCAACCTTTTTAATTGTTGAAAGTAGGACACATAAGATTGTTAATCGAACTTCTTTGTTTAGGACAGTTAAAATCTACTATGATATGTATTGTTTTGCCTACTTGTTAAGTTGTTTGTTTGCCCAGCTTCAAAGTGGCAACATGCTGACACAACTGTTCTTATTTCTACTCTGTCGAGTATTATTTTATAAGATTATCCGTAGCGTTTTCTATGAAGCAGTGTGTCGATCAACCATGACAAGATTCTCTTCCTTCTGATCTATTCCATTTGCTAACCAAGGGACGTCATTCTCTTTTGATTACAGGAGAACCCTTGTTGAGACAACTGCGCAGAAGCTGGAGACTGATTGATTTCTACATTGTTAGAGGCCTCAACTGTTCTTAAAGGAGACCCAGGCCGTGCCTATTGAAACAACGAATAAGAGGAAACAGGCATGGAGGTAAACATTTCTCAAAGTCATGATGTTTGATACAACAATTGACATTGATTAAGTTAAAGCGCCACGATGCGTAAAGAACGCGTACTCCTAGCTCCTCTCGCTCTCCCTCTCTGATTATATTTTTTCTATTAAAGAAATGAGCTAAAACTAGCAAATTCGTATGTTGCCAAGGACTGGAAGAGTCTATCAAAGCGTATGGGGTATCATATGATATAACAATGCAGTTCCAAGTCGATTGAGAAACATTAAACTGTGGCAACTGATAAACAGCCACAGTCGAATGCGTCTCCTATTCCTTTTCTTACGTACTTGTGCTGCGAATTTCGATTCAAAATTTAGTCGGTTTTCAAATTGCTGACTTGTACTGCTTTTTCGCAAATAGTTGCAAACCGTTTAAACCATTCTTCTTTTGATCTATCGTTACATTTAGTTTTGTTCATTGCAGTTAAAGATCGATAGAGGGTAGTTTTATTGCTAATTTTATGTTGGATCTAAATTTACTATAATGTAGGTTAAGTGTTAAGTCTGAAAGCTTATATTACAATAACACTGTGCCAGCGGTTACCTAAAGTCCGACTTCATTCTAAACTTTTTCTAAATTTTCTTTTCTTAAACTGATCTTTTTCTTGCGTTTCATAACAGCTAATCTACCAGCTGCGTTACAAACCACAAGTAATCAATTCCCCTATCTATAGCTATTTCATTAAACTATGTTTGTAACTTATGAAATGTGCATGAACAAGCAAGACTATAACTACAATGTATTGGATAAGAAATCAGGCTAAACAGATAGGTAGCACTAAATTGTGAAAAGTATATTTGGTGACTTACATTTCGACCGGTCAAGCCAGTTTCCCTCAGAGTACAAAATCTACAATTTAGTGTTACAATTCCATTCAGGCCGATTTCTTGTCTAATACCTACTATGTTAAACATCAGTCTATGCATGATTTTCTGGTCAGGAACAGCGTTTAGCTTGGTACAGCCGCTTTGGATTCTTTTATGCTCTCAAAATGTTACTAGAAGCCTGTAACTAGAAGCCTCTACCTACTGGCCTGTACATACAAGCCTGTAACTACAATCTTGTAACTGCAGGCTTGTACCAACAAGCCTGTAACTACACGCCTGTAACTACACGCCTATAACTACAAGCTTGTAGCAAGAAGCCTGTAACTACACGCCTATAACTACAAGCCTGTAACCTCACGCCTGTAACTAGAAGCCTGTAACTAGAAGCCTGTAACTACACGCCTGTAACTAGACGCCTAAAACTACAAGCTTGTACCAACAAGCCTATATCTACATGCCTATAACTGCAAGCCTTTTACCTTAAGCCTGTCACTACAAGTCTGTAAGTACAAGCCTGTAACTAGACACCTATAACTACAAGCCTAAAACTACAGATCCCTATGGCTACATTGAATGCCGTATCACTATCTATCCTTGGTCATGCTTTATTATCTTTCAATAGTAAGCGAAGCATTCATGGAAATGCATTAACAACTCTTCAGTTTTACTAAGTTACAGAAGCGTGCTTCCTTGGCCACCCGCGGGCTTTCTTCAAAGTGGGATTTGGAACTGGACCGGTAAAAATCAACAATTTCAAATAAAGGGGCCTACAATGACGTTTATTAGTCATGTTTATGAACGAATCAATGGCCGAGTTACTGCTGTTTCGTTGGCAATAGCAAATGCATAATTATTCAATTTTTTTTGTAAAATTATCTTACTTCATCAATTGACTTTCAGCTGGATTTATAATCCTTGAGAATGTTTACTTGAAGTGTTATTTTGATATGATTTGCTATTTTGGACATTAGAAAGTTAACATCTTTATTTGTTGATTCGCTTGTTGGTTAGTATCTCTCTTTTAAATTGCTGTGAGGGAAATGGTTGCTTGTATTATTGTCAGCCTTAGATCAGTTGATGTTTTCTCAACAAAGACGAAATTATTTGATGTAAACCCAGATTCTTAAACATCTCTATATCCACAGCGTCCTTCTTGCTTGATGTAAAACGAGATCAAATTTATACCACAATCATTTCATAAATTATACAACTTTATTGATAGGATATGTGAAGCACGTATTTCTTGATAAGATATTTCGACAAGATAGTGATACTATCTTTTACACAGTATCTTAATCGAAACTTTAATGTCAAATAAATATCACCTCTTTCAGAAATGCCTTTGATTCTCGACGTCACGCTCTTCATAAACCAGTAAGAAGAGTTGTTTTCTGAAGTTCGAACGAAGTGATATCAAGTTTGCCAAAGGATAAGGCGATTTACTATTCACATAAGCGTGAGGGCGTAAGAGCCACGGGGCTGGGGACTGCAGCCCCCACATTTGAAATACAGAAAAAATTATGGTCAAGCACGAGCATTTTTAGGCACCGTGCAAATGATGAAATGATAGAAATAAAATTCGATTTGTATACTTGATCATGACATGTGATGAAGTATAAGTAATGAGATGGAGATTTTCCTAGATTAGATATCGATAAAGAAACACCCTCTGTCTAAGTTTTGTTCGTAACTTTTCGGGCAAATTCAACGGACACAAATCTGTCAGCTACCACAACAAGAATTGGCCTGTACACTCATAGTGCTCTTTTTGATAATAATGATATTTTTTATTTTTTTTTGAGATACGTGAGATATAGTTTATACGAGACCTTTTATAACAGATTATTATTGATTATTTTATTAAAGTTACTACAAATGTTTCATCACGACATATTATAGACCAATTCTAGTTGCACCTTTGTGATTTTAATTGTTGTCACTCCAACACTCTGAATGCACTTTTCTCTTTAAAGTTCAAAGTGCTACACAGGAAAACGATCGTATACACATATATCATACGTTTCAACCATTTTCTCGACAACTTTTCAGCACATCTTGTTGCCATCTTCAAATGAACAAACATCATTGCCTCGTACCGATTTAAAAACTAAGTTTCATAAGCTTGCATTTCGACAATTTGGTTGTGAAATGCATTGAAATAATAAAATACAGTGTGGTTAAAAACATTGGAAAGATATCGACACTAAAAGTCAATTTACTCATGCGCCTGTATCCTAGTATGTTGATAACGAATTCTTGCGCAGGTTTGATAACATTGCCCGTAGAACTAGAAGGGTTTTTGTCGTAAAAATGTAAGGGGTTTGTAAAATATGAAGTACAAAAAATTCAAAAGTCTATTACATTATTACTTAAGTTGCGCTCCCACTTGAAGCAATCAAGGGTTTTCTCTCCACCTGTCAGTCTGTCAGACATTACTGTTCTTACTTCTGTTTTTCCTTCATGGCCTGTAGCTCCAAGTCAATTTCATAGTAACTCACTTTAGGTCCTTTTCTCTTTCTGCTATAGACTGGTTCCCAAAGCAGTAGCGCCGATGCCATGAGTTCTTGGTGTCAAATTAATTACATTAAAATTACTAAAATAATGTAAAATTGTATTAAAATGGGTTCGTGTTGAAATGAATCAAAGCTGTAAATATACTCCTCGCCTTTACTATTGATAGAAGGACAGTAATCTAAATATGTATTGATGTATACATTTATGTATGTAAGACGTTGTAGTAGTACCTCCTATATCGTTATCCTAATGTAAGCCCTCTGTATGACTTCTATTGAATTTCCAGTATTGAATAGGCTATGCCTCAGGTGATAATAATGATGATGGTATTAAGAATCATTAACAAAAGGGTTGTCCTTGGCACAGAATGTAACTATTGTACATAACAGGCAACCTATTTTAGCTCTTAATAACTTATTTCGTCTAACACAAACAACACAAATTGCTAGCGTCTCCTTCGATATCGACATGTGAATTCTCAACTGCTCGATCAGTTGAGCGACCTACTCAGTGAATTAGAGTGAAATTGGGTGCGTAGACCACAGTCACTTGTACCCTTCACGTGTACGTCAAGCGTAGAGAGCGTGATAAGTGTGACAAGGCTGATTTATCCAAACACAGGTACAATCCATCCGACGGGCTTCGTACACAAGACTACCACACGTTCCACAGCCATTAGGGCACGCATAAATTAAATAACACAACTTATGCAAAACTGTGTCTGAAAAGAGCCAATTAGAATTTGGAGTGTTTGATT
>JAAAKL020011918.1:0-13368 GCA_010016065.2 Carybdea cf. marsupialis auct. non (Linnaeus, 1758)
TACAAAATGAATTCGCTATTTCGTGCAGTTTTGTTTATCACATATTCAATAGTAAAAGGCCTGTGTTTATAAGTGTTTGTTACCACATACATCATTGTATATTCAAAATCCAATTTTGTTTACTGTTGCTGCTAGTTTGAGCTGAGGGTCTGTGAAAGGTTGCCAAAAGACTTGGCTGTCAGGTCAACACTAACTGGCCACTTTCCTTAATAGAAGAACATATTTTAGGGCCGCAAAGCAACAGTAGATAAGGTAACTATAACGTATGGTTTGAAAACATGACATTACCTAACTATTAGCAGCTATTTTGATATTTTCAGCACTTCAATATCAGGAATATAGAATAAGCATTTTTTTATTAACCTTGACAATTAAAACCGCGGTCATAGTTGCAATTGTCCAAATCTGCGTGTAATACCATGCCTTTGGCAGCTGCTGGCCGCTGCTGGCCAGCCAACAGGTTCTATTAGCATAGCCAAACGTTAGAAGGTGGCGCTGACTGAATGAGATTTTAGGAGGCGAACTATGTTACCACGTGGATGTTAACGAAGCTCGATTCTAGGCTGTCTTTGCTTTGATTCTTCGTCATCCATGCATGTAATCTGTCACTGTACTGGAACTTTGAAAATTTGGAGGTACTGCAGACTGGAAAGTAAGCGTTTTCTTGTAGTCAAGTCCTGTCTCAGTTTGATTACCTATTAACTTTCTGCCTAAGACTGATTAAAAGGGGTGAAATGTGATGAATCAAAAACAGGCAACTGATTCTAGACACCCGGTCATTTGATTTATGTCGTCAAATACTGTGCAGTGAAAGTAGAGAACCTCTTCCATGGCTTACTTTGGCAAGGTTGGCAATGACATCCCCTTCCTTGGCAACACAGCGATGAAATACTTTGATAAGTATTCAGTGTAAAAGAGTTAATGCAGATGAAAAGAAGCAAAACTGGTCCTACCGCAGATTGAACCTAGAAACCCTGGCTTATTTGACCAGCTGGTTTGCAATGACATATGGAAGTCGTTGCGTATCATAGTAAAGCATTTAATGCTGTGTGTGTACTTGTTCACATTCTTTAGCGAAGCAAATGTAATGATACGATAGTCTATGAAGCCAGCGCTTTCTTCATTTGGCACGGATCTCCAATCTGGGCCTGTTTAGGCCGCCCCATTTATCTCATCCTGAATTATATCAGTCCGTTAGCAGTAGCACAGCAACCAAATTGTAACTTAGGTATGATTTTATTTGCATTTGCATGTCAATAACCGGTCATGTTCTTGTTTTAGGATTTGAAGCGCCTCGTCGCTCGTATTAGACGCTACTTGACGCTGAATCGTCAGATCTTCGCTTGTTTAAATCGCTACTTGAAGTCTGGAGAAATGGCCGTAGAACATGTGCGCTGCTTTCAGCCACCGATTCACCAGTCATTTGTATCAGCCATCTAAATGTGTAACAGACTGCAGTGAAAAGGGTAAGCAGCCAGTTCCCCAGTTGTGGATGCTGGTAGTAAGCCGGGACACTGATTTATAATGCTGTTGGGGAAGATCGTGCCGAAGGAAGTGAGGCAAGAAAGCCAGCCCAATATGGGGTAAATGGCAAGTAACACTTCTCAGTTGTCATTTATACGAACGTGTAGGATAAGGTGGAAACAAAGTTTTTATATCTTCGCAAACTTTTCCGAACGAATGTTCGCTTGATATTCACTATTCCAAGCTGTATATGGTTCTCTATCTATCTATAAGTATTCAAGTAACCGATTCCTGGTATTACCTTTGGATCAAAATTCAGAAGTATTGGTCGATTTTTAGATATTGAGGTTGTATATTCGCTTAGTAAAATCCAACTGTTATTACGTTGGTGGCATATGACGTAATTGTTGCAGCAACCAGTCGATTCACAGAAGGTATTAACAATAACTGAAAAACGTTTTGAGGAATTTTTGTATGCGCTTCTGATGCGAGAACCGTGAAATGTTGTTAATGTCTCGTCGTCAACTTAATGTAGTACAGATTTTAAAATTTGTCATTTAGCATCGAAATGTGGCATCTATTGCAGCAGCTCTGTTTTCATTGCAGCGACGATTGTTCGTTTCCAGATAGAGAAAATAGTGCGTTTGTTTTGCAAAAGCGGGGACAGTGTTCAAACAATAGAAGATAGATTGAACAAAGTTGTTTCTCTACGGGCGATGAGAGCTGTCATAGACTTCGAATAGGATAGAAAAGAACTAGACTGCACTTTTGATGCCTTACTTTAATCCAAAACCATTCCTTTCAATGTTTTAATGTTGTTTAACATGTGTGGACCAATCTCATCAGGCTAAGTTTCTCATACTTAGTTCTTTCAAGAATCCTAGCCTACTTACACCCATCCCTTCTCATCCCTTGTTGTCGTGAAACTTTTCTATCGACATCTAATAGCAGTATGAATCTGTAAACAGTTGTATTTTCTTCTTCTTTTTTTTCCTCTTCTTCTTCTTCCTCTTCTTCCTCTTCTTCTTCCTCTTCTTCTTCCTCTTCTTCTTCCTCTTCCTCTTCCTCTTCTTCTTCCTTCTCGCATCTTCCTCCTTTTCTTTCTTCTTTTTTACTGTCCTCATCTTTCGATCTACCCATTCATTTTCCTGGTGTTAATCTTCACTGCAACTTTCAAACTGATTATCACCACCTGATCTTAACAGTTGTATCATTTATGAGGGTGTCTTGGGTAAGGCAAAGATTGAACCCCGAGTATTTAAATGAGAGAGAAGAATGCCAGTGCATAATTGCTATGAACCCCTGGTAGTTTTTATATTTTCTTACACTCCCTTAGGTATTTGTCTGGTTATTTTGTGATAGTGTACAGTTGGGGAACAAGTTATCAAATTTTTGTCTTATATTAAAGTTTGAAATTAGCTCTAAGATAGTTAACTTTTGGTAAAATTGGAAATGCGCAAATAGAGGCGGACACGTAGGTGGTGAGCTGGGAGTAATGAGGCATTATCAGTATTCAGTCTTAATTGTATAAAGCAATGACCACGCCCTTTTAAACCGATCAGACTTGCCCCCTCGACCAATTGTGTCCGCCCAATTTAGCAGTTCAATTTCATAAAAGGGTATCGCTCAAAAATGACTTATTTTTTCTCTGTTACCCCCGTAGTATAATTGTGTCATTTAAGTGCAAGGAGCCTAGACGCTAGAGTATGTTGTAACATAGTGAAGCACATGCTGTTGAGACTCGTTCAGTTATATACATAGTTGTTGTTTCGCTTTCTTTATTGGCCTACTTTACAGTTACACTAGAGCTGTCGTAGACGAATGGAAGACGTATGATACGAAGGGACGTTGAGTATGTCGTGATTGCTCCATATATTCTTATACGTAGGTTCACACTGAGCCACCAGTTCCATTTACATGATAAAATGCGCCGAAACTATTACCCTTTTTCTTTTGCTATATCGTATCAGAATGCAATACCTCTCCAACCAACACAGCATGATGCTACGCATTTTATGACCGTTACTTCATTCGTATCGTACAGTTTCCATAGTAACAGCATCAAATGGTATAAATTTCTAGTATCCGCATTTGTGATTGTCGATTGCATATAGTAACGTTTATACCGGAATACGATGTCCGGCAACGGCACAGCAACATTTTATGTTGTAACAACCTTTGACAGGGCAAATCTTAGCACTAAGAAACCGTAGTTCAGTTTTTGGGGTCTTGTTAACAAAGCTATGTCAGTTTTTGTACCTATTACACGCTTCTTATCAGTAGTGTCTCGGCACAGTATAAACTGCACTTAACCATATTGTTATGGTGAACCATTCCGTACACAGCGATGCTACGTTTTTTATGCGTCTCTGTTTGTATTAAGACCTTGTTAGAGCAATAGCAGTGGCATTGTAGTGTTGTAATATGATGCCAAGTCACACTGGAATCAGCAACACTGCAGTCTTATTGTATACAAGTCTTCGCACACTTTTCATTAGAATACGTTTAATTTTTCAGAGCCTTAGAGTTCTGAAAAATATATCATTATGAGCCTTTGATAGTCGTAAGATATTCCTTCATGATACTTTATCGGTATCGATTTTGCATCAGTTAAAATAGAACATGCAACTTATGTCGCGTGAAGGGGGTATTGATACTGACTGTTTATTTCACGCACATAGCACA
The DNA here is from genome assembly GCA_010016065.2 of Carybdea cf. marsupialis auct. non (Linnaeus, 1758). Classification (NCBI taxonomy): domain Eukaryota; kingdom Metazoa; phylum Cnidaria; class Cubozoa; order Carybdeida; family Carybdeidae; genus Carybdea; species Carybdea cf. marsupialis auct. non (Linnaeus, 1758). The sequence goes on from JAAAKL020011918.1 coordinate 4,150, forward strand.
AAGAATTTCTTATTTTTAAAATAAGATCGTTATAGTCGTTGCCTGGTAGCGATAAAAGTATAATCATGCTTTCGCATTATTGTCAGTAAAGTAAAACAGGCAGCTCATTATCCTCTAGTGTTGAACGAAAGCTGCATTTTTATTTCATTCTTAGATTGAAGGCCATTTTAGTTCCTGCTTTTTAAGCAGGTTCTCATCTAAAGTAGTATGGGTTGCGCTGTCTCCAGGTAGTACAGCGTTTCTACGGCGTGCTGTGATCAGTTGCCCTTAGTTTACGCTTCTTTAAGCGTGTTTTGGGTGATTATAGATGTGAAAACGGTGTGTCACCTTTTTATATTTAGATGTAAAAAGAGGTCTACGTTGCGCTGTTTATTGTACTACAGTGTTTCTGTGTCTTCAGTAACATTTCTGCGTCATGCTCTGACCAGTTGCCCTTAGTTACGCGTCTTTAAGCGTCTGCTGGGTGATGATAGAGATGAGATCGGTGCGTCACCTTTGTATATTGTATGTACTTCATTCTTAGTAAAGCAGAAAGTCAATTCATGTTTTTTATAGATGTTAAAAAATTGATTCTTGTTGATTCTCATGTACAGGATGGTCTATTTTCTTTATTGTTGACACTTGCAAGTAGGCCTATACTAGAGATCGCAAACTGAGGTATGATCAGTACTTTAACGGGTTGTATATGTGGCCAAGGTTTGAGGAGCTGCCCTGCGGGCTGTTGTAACTCGTCAAAACGGCGTGATGGCCCGCTTGCTTAAAAAGAGGGGTGCATTTATTTTACCTCAACTACCCTTCAGGTATAAATACGCCAGTTTTTTTATTTATGGTTGAATTAGGGCCAATTACATCAGAAACTTATCATTAAGAGAATTTCGTAGTGTATCGGTTTTTGTGGATGACGTAGCTGTCAAATAGAGGATCTTTGATGTGGTACGGAATCAAGCTATTGCTGTTTGCTTATATCAACCTTTTAAGGAACGTAGTTTGGAATTTGCATGTGAACTCAGTATCGCGTTCAAAATTATGGCTTTCAAACTGGACCACGCCAGCGTTAATAGTGTCAGTAGTCTGCGCGAAAAATTGATTTGAAATTTGAAATATTGTTTGTGAAATGTTCGGAAATTGGACCGTTTACGTGACGGTTACTGCTACGTGAAGGATTGTACTTCTTGCTCACTAACTCCTGTACTTGTTCAGATTTACATCACCAAGTGTTCTTTTGCTTTCATTTTCAAGGTTGATTTTGAACTGTAGCATTTAGCCGTCTTTATTTGCCAAGTCGAGACTCTTTTAACCACAATTAGTTTAGTACCGACAGATTTCGCAAGCTGTATTCTTGTGATATTGTTTATTCCCAGGACTTTTGCGTCTCCTCACGAATCAACTTACTTCACAATACATTCGGCGTTTGTGCATGCCCCTGTGTGTACAGCAATCTCGTTTACCCTCTATTTTGAGAGTGTCTTAAAACTATAACAATGCGGTCAGATGGGATGTATGTTTTGCCTTGTTGGTCCTAGGTCGATGATGAACTACCTCCAGGACGTTGTCAATCATAGTTTTCCATTCTTGTCTGTTTTTAGGTAGTTTAAATAGTTTCCTGCCACTTCTTTTAGTATTGAGACCTCTGAGGAATCCAGTCGTTTGCTACTATCTTTGCCTTCCCCAACCCCTTTCTCTTTCTATCTTTCTTGCATGCCTGCATTCTTCATCAAGCATCTTTGCACTGCCACACTACCTAAAACGTCTTCGTTACTAAGTGCAAACCACAAGTTTTTTTCTCGCTTCGCAAACTGTTTTCAGGAGTCGTTTAGGCTCGACCTCTGGCACCTATTTTTCTTGGAACTCGATCTATTTGGTGTGCATTACGGTTTTGTTCATCGTTCTAAGGGTACCCATGAAAACATGGAATCGAGAACCACCGTCTTGAACGGCAACATCAATGATGAAAAGTCTGTTACCTTCTACATACTTTTAGGGCCATGACATAATTACCAAACGGTAAATTTAGTCATCTCTGGGAACCCCCTCCTAACCTCGTAATTATTCATCAATAAATTCTAAGTGTTCCAATTGAGCCTCCCCCCTTCCCGAGACATCACGACGATACCACCTACACACCCTTCATGCCTATTAGTAACAGATGTGATACTTTCTTGTGAGATCATTCAGAACTGATAGGTCAAAACAGCACCAATCAGGCAGTCAGACTTCTTCTTTATTTTGAAGACACAGCTGGGTATTGGTCGCATTGCTTCCCTTTTTAATTTCAATTCTAACGATTTTGTACTCAGAGCAGCGTCAGACGACGCTACTTCTTGCAGATGCTCTGAACGAAAGTTTTCTTGCACTTTGATTCGAGATTGACTTGTCACAAAGCCTCCCTTGATATGGTGCCCATAGAAGTCTATTCATCGTCATTTTGTCTGCACTTCTTGTACAAAAGCGTGTATATTTTGGCCACATTTTGAACCGATTTCCATTTCTGCTTACCCGTAGTTTTTTCTGAAAATAAATATACGTGGGAAGGACAAGCCTTTACTGATATGGAGAGAGCGAAGTTTTTATTCTGGTAGTAAATTCTGAAGTTAGAGCGACGGAGTGTTCGCAAACATTAAATCTGAGCAAAAAAGATTCGAGAGGCAGGCCTAATCACTATAGCCTGCCAAACGACCGGTTTGAATGCCGAGATAATTTGAATCCGACTCCGGAGACCGTTCAATACTGTCCCATCCGCTCCCCGACACCTTCCATTCCAGCATGCAAAACCACAAAACCTAATTTACTCACTAATTCGCGTCAGCCGCAACAGACAGTCTGACAATTGGTACAAGGGTGGAAGGTTGCCAAAGAGCACCTTCATTAAGACTCAATCCAACATCACTAAGTATGAGTGCCATAATCGGAACTAGAGTTGTGCAGTTATTCCAATTTTTTCTTATCTTAGCCCCTTTCTTTTTGGCCTAACAGTTTTCGGTAATCTCCGCTATGTCCGAATACTGTTTCTACTGGAAATAATTGATTGTATAGCCTTCCTTAGCCACCTCGGAGGGATGTAATAATTGGAGAGTGAGAGAGATGATCAACAGTTACCGGAAGCTGCCAATTAGTTAGGCAGACTGTATTCTCTGTCCACGCGCTCTCTAATTGTGCTTGCTTTACCCCTCATCTTTATAACTTTCAAATAGGTTGATGTCCTATTTTCATCTGAGGAAACTCTTTGAATGTGTTTATATGCACGAACATTTCATTTGATTGAAGATCCGCTATGTCGATGCTCATACCCTGATCATAGGGTATTCGCTTTTGTCCCACGTTCGTCAATTACTTAATATTGTACACATATCTGTCTAATTGATGCTTTGAAGGAATCACAAAGAAGGAATGGACTCTGCTAATTTAAATTGCAGCTTGATTGTTGTTTTAATGAAGAGAGATGTCGTCTTTATGACTAGATGAACGTTTTGCTTCAAACTGACCGATATTCAAATTGACAATCAATTCATTCAAAGGATCAAACAAGCCGCAACTTTGCAACTCCAATACTAAATCGCGCTTTGCAAGAAGTGCTTCCAAGGTTTCTCACAACTTGACTACTTCGCAAAGGAGCCATATCTTGCTCTCACTGGTTCCACAGTATAGTGAAGCAAAGCAGTCGTCATGATTAATGGTGGAGTCAAGATCACGAGGATTAAACCCAAAAGGACTCAGCCCTCCAAACACAATAATAGTCCCTACACCCTGTGATTTATCCTGCACCCCCCCCCCCACTTGGATTTGATAAGCGTGAAGCTTCTAGGACTTGGACAACAGAGGTGAATGACAACCAGATATCAATGAATTGAATTATCTAATGTTGTCGGCTACCTTTCTGATTTGCGTCTAACTCGATATGATTGGTACTCTGCTCCTTGCACTCACTACGTCATTGATGACGTTTCAATGCGTCAATCTTTAAGCTCCCTTTTTCTGTTCCCTTCAAGTATGCCAATTGTAATCTCGTGTTTCGAACCTTCAACTTTACATATTTGCCCAAGAAATCTAAGTTTAGCTTTTTAACATATGTGGAGGAACCTCCACGTTTTATGCATCTGTCTTCTTACATCTTCATTTGTCATACATTGTGTCTATCTTATGTCCTTCGCCCTTATGTACCACCACATTTCAAAGTTGATAATTTTCTTTCGAGATCTTGTCCCATGGTTCGCGGGCGCATTTGACAAGTGACCATATGTGGATCCTTTTAAATGCGTAGATTTGTACCCGTCGTTAATTTTAAATTTGTTTAAGCTAACTGTAACAGGGGGGCCCATAGTAAGTAATGTTTTCCGACAAAGTTTGGAGTCTTGTAATGACAACTTCGTTTGAAATCTTTTATAATATCATTTACCAAACCCGTAAACACTACAAGAGAAATATATAATGGTAGAGTAGTAAATATTCATATAAACAGCTTTAACACATCATACAATTCACACTTTTACTCCAATAAAGTAAATTAGACATACAAAATCACGATAATTACATAAACCAATAATCTGATAGTCTTAAATAACAAAGTAACAACAATATATATCAAATTATTGTCTTAATAGCTAATCATACAAAGTTAATAGTCAACGTACCTCGTACTTTCTATATGGGTCCTGTTGAATCTTGACTATCAAGGCTTGCGGTAGACTTAAAAATGAAAACTAAATCTTTGAAAATCTTACAGTTCGCCTGTACGAATCTTGATGCGAAACTAAAAGAACGACTACGAAAAAATCATACAAGGCCAGAAGTAACCACGTTGTGCCCGAGGCATAAAATGCAGGGTTTGTAGGATACCCGACTTCACCCAATCACTTCAATCGGTTGACTACAAGAGGAAGGGAACACAGACAATAAACAAAACAGAGAATGAGGGAAACACCAGGGATAAGAGTCACATGAGAGTTAGGATTGGTATAGGATGCGTAAGTACGTCACGTATGAACTCATATTGCCAAGCACGTAGCTAACTAAGCAAATATACATAATGAGAGGGTAACAAACGCAACGCCTACAGCTAAATGTCGTGGCAGGGGCTGTAACATAACTATAAGCACCCTGAGATGTATGTAGTATGCAATTCCTATATCTTCGACCGAAAAAAAGCTTTCAAGAAAAAATAGCCATCGAGCCGTTATATATCTGCGTGTATATGACAGATTGTCAGATTTTAGATTCACAAATAGAAGGTTAGTAGCTTGGATTTTAAGCTTTACTGGTTTATTTATATTCGAATTTTGCACGAGGGCGATAACATCGAAATTGAAGTTCTCCAGTGCAAACACCAATGCCCATTGAAAAAGCTACGGCACCCATATTTATGGAAAACGATAGCCAGGTTATGAGTTAGTCACAGGATGATCTGATGTAAACAAAACCCGATAAAATCGATCCTAAATTAGCCTGCCTGAATTTTATAACTATCTGGGTGGCACGTGATGCCTAGATGATAATGGATGAGCAAACCACATGGCGAATCTTCAAGTACAAGCAAAACATACGAGGAATCACGTAACCGTACGACATTTAATTCACAACCTAGTTAGAATTTGTGCATGGTCACATTCATCATTTGTATGTATTTGAACCAGCATAAAGCTTTGAAGGGTGAGAGGTAGTGGCCAATTGGGAGTGAACAAAGGGGGCACGGCAGTAAAGATGTTGATCCTCCTGTTTTAGCTGATCTTTTCGTGCGCTTTATGCTTACGAAATTTCATACTTCAAGAATGTCCTATTAGTTGCCTCTTAAGGTTGTGAAAGTGTCATAACTTATCGAAACAATTTCTTTCAAAAAGGTTCGATTTTCTTGATCTATTACATTCGTCAAACTCCTTGAGTCTTAGATAGGGGATGGTTTTTATTCATTTGAGTTGAACATGAAGTTTATGCTGTTATGCTGATCAAGAATCTTGTGTGCTTGAAGCTGATAACACACGAGACGACATGGTAGCCAGCTACATGATGGCCAGCTATATGGTAGCCAGCCACATGATAGCCAGCTACATGATGGCCAGCTACATGGTAGCCAGCCACATGATAGCCAGCCACATGATGGCTAGCTACATGGTAGGCAGCTACATAATGTCCAGCTGCATGATGGCCAGCTGCATGGCAACCAACTACATGATAGCCAGGTACATAATAGCCAGCTGCATGGTAGCCAGCTACATTGTAGCCAGCTGCATGATAGCCAGCTGCATGGTACCTGGCTACTTGGGTAGCCAGCTGCATGATAGCCAGCTACATGATAGCCAATTACATGATAGCTAACTACATGATTGGCAACCAGCTGTATGTAGTCTGGCTGTAAGCTAACGTAGTTTGAAGTTCAGGTCCGCTTGATTCCAAGCAACAGTAGCAAGTGATGAGCCAACTTAAACGAAGGTCGATAGTCACGTGACATCAACCAAAACACCATTGTCAGAACCTCGACGCTTCATTCGTTACAACTATCAGGTGATATATCTGTTTAGAAATGGACATAAGCTACAAAGTCTAGAGGCTGGAAAATGTTCGTCTGGTTCCCAAAGCACGCGTTTTGAGGCTTTGGCATCATCATACACTTGTTTGGAGCTAGCTGCAAATGTAGCTTGATAGCCAAAGAAGCAGTTTAAAGAGACCTTGGACAAAGACTTCTCTAATTCTTTTGATAGCCGCAAAACATTTACCGGATGACTACCGCGATGGGAAACATATACATCAAATTAGAGTTACAAAGCTAGACAATGAAGTTAAGCTGACAAGGAAACTATGGTATAAACTATGACTTTACCAAACAGGGACACAAACGTAACACAAAAGTACATCTAAACCTAAAGGCATTTACAGTAAATTAGTAGTCAAAACAAAGACTTTCAGTGTACATAGGAAGGATTGTTCTATTTTTTTGAAGATTGCCTCTAATAGTTTCAGATGGTAGTCTGAACGAGCCCTATACCTTATTGAAAACCAACTGTTGTTGTAGTTGTCTGCACAGGCACGATTTAAAAGAAGATGTTCGGCTATTGCTAATTGTGTCTCAACATTTGTTTTCTTCAAAACTTTGCAAGTTCTAGCTTGCTGTGTCCGCTCGGCCTTCTTCTCGCGGCGCAGTATAGCGGGTATGTGCTGTTGTATGCGTTGGGCCAAATCATGAAATACATAGCATAGAACTCTACGAAATGCATACGACGCTGGCGGTGATGGAACCCAAGATCTCCCACACCGAAACGCCGACTTTACCACTGCACTATATAGTGCGATACTAAAGTCGACAATCCGGGAAGTCGATCCCGATTTCTCACTTCACCGCCAGCAACGTAGTTTCATCGTTTCGCTTTTAGCTTCATAAGTGACATTTCCTTTATATAAGTACTCAGACAGACACACTAGCAATCATGAAATAAATACGTAGTATAGAACTCACTAAACATGAAATACATTTGGCGGTGGCGAAGATCGAACCCAGAATGCCTCACATCGAAAACGCCGATTGCCATTTTTCATAAATAAGTACTCGGGGCGTAGAGCCGGATTTGACACCATCCGGATTTGAAACTATTCCTCTTTTGTTCTTATTTTTCAGACTGTTCTTATCAATATTACATCGCAATGTGCTTTTGGAATATCATTTGGCCAGATAGCAGTCCATCCATGGTCAAGTCACAGGAAGTAGACGAGGACACCCAGGCGTTGATACAACACATCTCTATAGTGTAGGTCTAGAATTTAACACCACAGGTCAAACCTTTCATTTTCTATAGTATGAGTTCAAACCTAACATATAAGACATATCAAACGAGTGTTTTCGGAGTCTATAATGAAGATTTACCAACCAGTCATCAGCCTCCTTTCGAAGATCGTAAACTCTGACTCTTTTTCTTACTCAACAGTTTGTCCTTGTGTCGTCATAACAACAGGTAACCTGGAACCTATTAAATCAAGCAACTTTGCCTTCTTATCCAAGGAGATGCAGATTGTACACATAAACTTTATCACAGAACCTTAAATTAACGTCATTATGCAAGCAAAGGATGCCGCCTTCGTGGTGCTGCTTTTATGGTATAATTGAACATTGAAGGCATGTTAAAAATCTCTTAGCGGGAGTTATTAGTGTGCTTGATGGCTGTAGAGAATAGTGGTATTGCATAACAGTTGGACTCGTTTGTCTGTTTACTAAAACATTAGGAAATTAAAGAGAGTAGAAGAAAGAAAAAGGGTTTCACCGCACAAAGAGCATTTTGACTTGAGTTTGCCATTTTGAATATGTGATTTACTTTTGCAGTCATATGTGAACAGGCTATAATTTAAATTTGGAAAGGCTTACGACGTGGTGTGCTCCATTAATCTTACTTGGTTTCTCTCCTTCTACTGGCATACTAGGTTAATATTTAGCCTGGTATCCTTTGTTTAAAACTATTAAAGAAAGGCCCCCTGTCGCGAAACCTCGATCGCACGTCAAGCGTAGTCAACAAGTTAATACAGAACTGTTCCCTAATTTATAGACTGACTGAAAAATAAACTTTTATACATAAAGTAGAAAATTGGCAAACGTGTGTAAGGTATACAACAGGCACAAATGTATCGCTACATACAGTTCGAATAACGAGAATACTTATATTTGTAAGGCACACTGTATGGTACTGGCGGGGATCGAACACGGGATCTCCTACACCGAAAATGGCGACTTAACCGCTGCACTAAATAGTGCAATAGTTAAGTCAACAATCCGGAAAGTCGATCCCGATATCTCACCAGCACCAGTAACGTAATTTTCTTCGTTTCGCTATCAGCTTCATCACTGTCATTTTCCATGTATATATACTCAGGCAGACATACTGGAAATCATAAAATACATAATATAGAACTCACTGAACATGATATGCATACGGTGCTGGCGGGGATTGGACCCGGAATCTCCCACACCGAAAACGGCGACTTAACCGCTTCACTTAATAGTGCAATAATTAAGTCGACAATCCAGGAAGTCGATCCCGAATTCTCACCAGCACCAGTAACGTAATTTTCTTCGTTTCGCTATTAGCTTCATCGGTGCCATTTCCATGTATACGTACTCAGGTAATGGATATATATACGATGGACTCTTCCGTCGATTTCGACGTACGATTGTCTAACAGCAGTTAGTTTTCAGTTCGGATGTTTATGCCGAAGATGGCATTTTAGTCCAGCAAGTGATCTGCAACT
>JAAAKL020011919.1:0-13367 GCA_010016065.2 Carybdea cf. marsupialis auct. non (Linnaeus, 1758)
TTGATCACCACTTCTGCCAGACGCACTGATATTGGACTAACAGAAGCTTAACAGAAGTTATTGTTCATGGCCCCAGAACTCTGACTGCCAGATTAGTGTTCTTTTGACCAGTCAGTGTCTGTGGAACTGATTTTGACTACAACGCAACGGTTTTCTTGTTTTGATGTGGACGGATCCCAGAAAGGCGAAGTGAAATCAGATCTAGCTTTACCTATTTCACGGAGGACGTTGCTTTGTAGGCGGAAAGACTTTGCTTTTCATTGGGCCTTTTCGATTAGCTACTTGGTTATACGGACATGGAGTGATCACAACAATACCAATCTGGCAAACAAAGCTCTGATTAACTATTGAAAAAAGCTGGTCTATAGTTTCATTTCTTCTATTTTGTGTTCCATTCTGACGATTTTTTCCTCTGTGGTGTGTCACACGATTGAAGCTTTCAAGTACATAAATAGTTTGGCTACTTAATATGAAAATTAGGTCCGCAATGAACCTAGGCCTTCAGGCGTATTTCCGGAAAATTTTCGCTACATTTTCGGTTGATACCCATGATTATTGTGCAATGTTTTTGCAGCTGAGGCGGAAAATGTAGCGTGTCGAAATTCTCATTTCTACTTTTTGATGATACCTGGAGAAAAAAACCAATCAAAATGCAAGAAAATGTAAGCAATGTTTTACACCCATGATCTGCCCATGCAGTTGATCAGGGAAAACTGAAGAGTCAATTAAACTCTGGACTACGTATCTACAGTAAACGAAATTCAAGTGTTCCTGTCACTATAATGCAGCTTTTTTGAGGTCATCTCAGCATATGCCAAGGATAACCCCTCAACAAGTAGGCATACAGAAATTATGTGGTATAGGCCTACCTTATTACGTTAAGTCGACTCACTTTGGAGCTGGTTATATACTACTATCATCACGAGAATGGTAAAAGGCCTGGCAACAAGTCGTATGATGATCAAATTGGATCAAATGGTATAAAAAACCCTTGCACTTGTGTGATCATGTCATTTGTACTTCCAAGATTGTTCTCGTCAATCTCGTCAAATTCAAGGCAGCTATCAAAACCTATCTATTCAAGAAAGCGTACTTTGGTTATTAAGCATATTTTTATAGATATATTAAGTTTGGATTTTATTTGTAGCTGAAAACTGCCTAGCTTATATTTAATACAACTAAACTACCCCCCTCTTATGTATTTTATGTATATTTTACTTGTAAATTTGAATAGTTTTTAGATTGCTCTTTTAAATCTTATGTAATAGCGCTCCAGAATGCATTGAGTAGATGGAGCGCTTAATAAATTATTATTATTATTATTATTATTACTTCTGACTTCCGCTCTATGCACTCATCTATGAAACATTTTAGCTTGCTTTGGTCCTGCATAAAGCGTTAGTACCCTGAAAGCTCTTTTACCCCGTCTCCTATTCCCATCTACCTCTTTCTTTCCTCTACCGCGGAAAATCATGGTAGCGCCTACATTTTCCGCCTAGTGGAGACTAGACTTGGTAAAGCCTCTTATTAAAAAAATTTTCAGAAGCAGATACTGGGCGTTCAGTGAGGAATGTAGCGGAAATGGGTGCACAGTGATGCTTGGCTCATCAGACGATCTGCTGAACCTAACTGATTAACACTGTCAAGCAGCTGATTCTGAGCAACTGTAGGCAAGATGGTATCTGCAAAGAGAAAACTACTTATCGGAAACGAGAGCAAATAATATGCTGATATCAGGTTGTGATGATGCTGCGTTAGCTAATCTTTTCTGATAGGGCACAATGCACTTGATCCTTGTGATTTTCTATGGAGTCATGCACATAGTACATACGCAGTAAAGGAGCCGGGGGTCAGCTAAAAGCGCACGCTTGAGTACAAGGGGAAGGGGAAGTATCTGGCAACATGTACGTACGTATTTCGATATTTTTGGCAATTAATACTTTTTATTTTCCAGCCATTCAACCGATCAATCGAATGAAGAGATTTCGCTTTTTTAGGCTTGCTAAAACTACCTATTCAAACGAACCTCACCATATATCATTTTCTCCAATCGAACTGTAGCAATTACACATGTCAACGTGTAGGTTTTTCGTCAATGAACTCCAGTGCTCATCGGGTCTTGTTGAAGACAAATGCTAAATGGCCACCAAATAAAACTTTTGCAACATTGCACATTTTGCAACTGGGCTAACCGTTTCCTTATCATTTCAAATCTTCTCTTCTCAAATACACGTGGCAACTTTTAATGGGCTTTGGACAGAATTATTGGCCGGTTGGCAGTCCTTCCATGGTCAATCACGTGGTGCAAAAGCTGGTCTCTAAAACTATGTGGTGATTGATGTCGGTATTCCCTGGTGTAGTATTGGGGTTGATATGACGACCACAAAAATGGCGTATGTTATCAACAGCGTTCAATTTGCTCAGGTGGTTGAGCGTACGCAGAGAATGCGTGGATCACGGGTTTGAACGCGCTGGTGTCATAATCTTTATCTCTTTAGTATCTTTTCAGGTTATTGGATACGTTTGATATGTCATCCTACGAGATCCGATAGCGATCTCAAATTTGTCCATTGTTGTGTGGGCGAGAGGTATTGACTTTTCAACCACTAGTATTCACTTTCATTTAATAGTTTGTCAAATTAACAGATTTGTTCTAAATTTGGTACGAACATTTGGACTCTGAATGAAATTCATAGGTTGTACTTTTCTTCGATCTTAAAAATTGTTGATTAAGACTTATACCGTCGCACATAAAGCTTCTAAAAATAGCTAATTGCACACCAGTTCTAAAATTGGCACCCAACTTGCGTTACATTTAGGGGTAAAAGACCTAAAACCTACGTCAGATTTTGTTTGTAGGGGCAGATTTGGTACATCATTAAAATCATTACGATGGAACGCTGCCCAGCCCGTCTCAGACAAGTTAGCCGTTTAGAAAGTATAACCTTCTCTTGACTAAAATGCTAGAAAGCGTAACGGTGTTATATCACGTTATCCCACCACCACAATATTACATCTTTGTCTCCCTCATGATCCTCCTCATTCCATGTTTCATTTTGTACCTCTTTATCCTTTATCATGTGACCTAAAACTTGTAGCTGCCTTCTCTCAATCGTGGCTAGCAATGCCATATGTGCTTCTGCTCCATCTAAATCACTTTTGTTTGAAATTTTGTCTCTCCCAAGAATTTTTGGAACATTCTCCTTAAAACCATACCTCCCCACTTTCTAGCCAGTGTTCCATTCTATTCATGAGCGATCATTTCTCACAACCATGCAACATAATTAAACCAAATGTAGAGCTTGAAATTTGGTTCCCTGGCTATGACCATGCTTTGTGACTTTTGCTATATACTAAACCCTGTTCTTCATTTGCATGCACAACTCAATCAAACGGCGCTTGTAAATCAACTAATACGAAAGTGCCACATGCAGATCTCATGTAGATGATACAATGTCCATTCACCATTACACCTGACACGTCCTACATGTCTCGCGATTAACTCATTGTACCGGTTGAAAAGAAGTGGCGCAACCTTGCCTGAACAACCTCCGAATCCTCCTCCTCCTCCGGTAGCTATCCCTCTTGATCTACCACTGCTGTTTGACACCAATAAAAGTTCTTTATCAGACTCGAGTCTTTTCCATCTATTTTCAGAATCTCAAACATGATTTGCCTTAGTAAGTTCCATTTCTGCTAAATACCTCCAACGAAAAATTACAATCTTAAGTATAAACGAATCTAGAATCACATTCGAAAATGTTGTATTAGCAAAGTTTTACATATAACGCGTCATGCGCTTGTGTAACGCAGCAAAGATGGCTCCAATTAAAAAAGATCAAAACAAATTCAGCTTCTTCCAGCTACTCACTTACGTCTGAATAATAATAATAATACAAGGCTCAACGCATCATAATTATGAGTATGACTACCGAGTACTAGTAATGTACTTTGCGAGATAAAGTCGATACTGTACACACCTTTCATAAGTTCTACTTCATAGAATTACTGTCTCTCCCTTGTCTTCGATGACTGACGAAAAAAGCCTTAAACACAATTCCAAGACCGAATGACAGTGTCTGTTTTAAAACTTCACGTACGACCATTGCGAGTCTCAACGTTCCACCCATATTCATGGATAACTTAGTTAAAAAACCAAAACATTTTGATAAACTACAACTACTTGATGATTCATCTGGATTGCATTGCGAACTCCACATTCGAAAATACAAGGTTATGTTTAAAGTTAGCCTCCGGTAGGCCTAGTGAGTATCGTGTGCACATTTAACACGGCATATTGGGCTCTACATTTCAGATTCTAGTCGTATGCAGGGCTGAAATTCGTTAGAACCTAATGTGTACAGACGAGGTGCCCTTAATATTGGAAAAAACTACGATTGGCGTCAAGGCTGCGAGCTCTCACTTCTCCCCTATCTACTAAGGCATCTATTGGTATTACGTGCCGGGCAGATTACGTTATTTTGATCAGGCATCTCTACATAGACGTGAAAGCGGTTTCCTTAAGGCACCAGCAAACCGTTGGTCCCGCCCTGTTTGTTACCTTGGTAAAGAGGTTCCCCTGTTACACGAACCGTGTTGATGAAACAACAAAGGAGTCTTGGCAACTTAACCAGGACTTACAATTTGACGTCACAAACTGCAAACGAATGTTCCTTGCCTTTTAATATAAAACACCGGAATAAATTAACTTGCTTCATCAATCGGCTGGAGGAACCAAAACACCCGCAAATGCAAGCATAACAAGTACGATAACTCGATGGCAAATGTTGAACAACTTACTGTTGGTACTCCCTACAATACTTAACTTTTTTTGAGCCTATACAAATATAATTTTATCGATAAGACACCTCTAGTGCGTTCCTCAGATGGTATCCGCTACCAGGTCCTTTTTAACTCACCTTATAGGTGAAACTGGTCCCCATGACATTACTCGTTAAATCATTTATGATTTCAGGTACTCTGAGCAACGGTAAGGGTTGACGGAAGACAAATTTATCACTTCTGGCTGTCAGCGACACAAACTAAGTACCATCTCAGCCATCTTTTCACCTTCGAAAACGGCGGGTCAAATTACTCACTGAAGACCTTATTCATCGCTGGGTTCATCTAGTTTATCTTTCTCTCCCTCTTCTTCTCCTCCAAACTTTTCTCTCATCTTCTCCTTGTACACATTTTCCTCGTACATCCTCTCGTCCCGAGGTCTAGCTCCTCCAAAAATTGATGACTGCCGCATACTGTCAGCTAGCTGATTGACAGGGTCCTTAACAGATCTTGGTTGTAGTCGCAGCCGTGGTCGCGATGCAAGCTCATCTAGAAACACAAGGCAATACCTGACATTCAACTAAAGCTTAACACTAACGCAGGAGCTACAAATATACCCCAGATATATTTGAGGAATTCTAGATATAAACAATTGCTGCATTATATAGATCAAGATGTACGTTATGAAGTTAAACAATTTTTGTGTCACAAATAAACAGAAAGTACATTTATTATACCTCTAAATATAAACAAGTGTTGAACTACACAGATCGGGATATGCAAGAAGAAGTTAGGAGGCTTTTATGTCTGAGGAAAATAGAAAATCCGTCTATTATACGATGCGTGCAAGGAGGAACTATGATGAAGTAAATCGAAGTACTAAGTACATAAGTATTAAAAAACGATGAAAATAGACTACTTAAGTATGGCGTCATAAATATATGAAAATCATATGTTCATTACAAATTTGCCACCACGTATTCTTCTTCTTAATAAAGTCGAACAGCCAGTCAATATGTGAGAACCTTATCGTTAATGAAGTCGAGACACGCTCCTTCAAAGTTTGAAACATTCCTATCAAATTTAGTTATTCGAAAGCAGCTCAAAATCTTATGCACTGAGCAAATCAACAGTCTTTCTCACGACTCTTTCTCGCGACCCATGGAAAGGTGTATTAATTGCCATGACTTGACAGGGAATTCCAGAACGGTCGATATACTATTATACCATATTACATCACATCGTACAACACGTCAAACGTCGTACATCATGCCATATCTTATATTTAATTACAGAAGTTACTGAAAGTGTGAAGAAACTAAGAGGAAACGTTACATAAAATGTAAACTTAAAGGTAAGTATGTATATACAAAGCACGAAGAAGATACTGAACCCGACGGAATAATCCATGTAGCCGCCGACATTTAGATTACGGGTTGTACCTGTACTGGAGATTCTTGCTTGTTCAAACTACACTATACAAAATCCAGTAGCTCCTCCGATGATAATTATTCAATGCCTAATTTGACCTCTTGAGCCTGCATGTTTGACGTAAAGTATTGTTAAAATGAAATCTATATACTCACCCGGATCAGCTTCTCGAAAATCGAAGCCCGCTTTCTCGTTCCTTTCAAAGCCACCACCACCTCTTCCACCAGTTCTTGGGCCACTACCTCTAGCTGGCGCACCGCCCCTTGAAAAGTTGGCCCCGTAATTTCGCCCACCTCTCTGGCCCCTCCCAAAGCCTAGGAGAAAACAGAATTTATCATCATTTCCTTTAACGCTGATTAATCTTGGGTACGAATTTCAGCTGCCATAGCATAAAGGGCTTATCTACATGAACCTAGTAAAGATACTGAGTATTTGTAGAAACACCTCGCCCCACTCTGCGTCACCTTCTTTCCCTAAAGTAATGGCCAAGGATGGATGGGGGTCGGAGGTATCTGCATCTGTGTAACAGCTACCGCGTAGGCATCTCGCATGAGAGTAAGTGGACATTTTATGACTTCAGTGTCTCAGATGAGCTACGCATGACTGATACAATGCTTCAGAGCAAATGCAAAAAAAGTACTTAACAGTGAGCAGCCAAACCAGCATTTCAAAGGTGGGGAGAGCGGGCTAAGTATTTCATAAATATTCATATATGAGCCCTTAAATCTCAATTCATCTCTCTACGACTGTCAAGGGCAAAAGGGGTGGTACCTCTTTCTTACCTTTTCAAGTAGACTTAATGAATGATTTTGAATATAAAGAGAAATTTGCTCTGGAGGGCTGGAGAGTGACCACCTTTAATTAGTAATTGTTATAATATTCCTCTGTTACCCTATGTACTAGAAAAGTTACTGGAAACGAGAAAAGCGTCACTTGCTATCAGTGGGGTGGGGCTGGGTATACCTGGGGTGTTACCAGGATATATATCTCGAATCACATACGCTCCATGAAGTATGTATCAAAGGAGACAGGTAAACCCTGGACCAAAGACCTTGAAAAGCTGCCTGGGGCATATAATAGTAATTCAAGGCATTCCAGCTTGCGGGCAGTGAGAAGTAGGACACAAAAACGTACCTCCATCATTCCGGAATCCATCGTTCCGATTATACTGGTTAAAATCACCACCTCCACCTCCACCGCTGCCTCCGCCTCCACCGGCACCTCCACCTCCACCTAGGTGCAAATACTGGCAATGAGTACAGGAAATATGTAGGTACTCATTTCCTAAACATATATATTCAAACCCTTACGTACGACAACATTCTTAACAAACGGCAAACTTAGTTAACAAGAAATATCTATAGAATACAGACTTAGGTGGTTTGGACATGTTAGTGGGATGGATAAAGAGCTGTGGCAAAAGAAAATGCTGACAATCGCAATATAAGGCAGCTATCGTGGTCACCCCAAGAAGCGTTGTAGCGACTGTATTAAGGCCTATCTCCACCATCAACAGATCTCTAAAGATGGCATCCCAGACCGCAATGCCTGGAGAGCAACCATCAACAACAAAGGATGTATAACAAGGAGGAGTTGTACCCCAGATGCTGGGGCAAAAAGACGTAAAATCGTGCATTAAGTAATATACTCGGCATTTATGCTCAACTGAAAATACGAATCTCACTTAAAATACTTCTATTCGCAAACCAGAAATTCAATATCTTAATGACAAGTGGATTACACCTGTAATCTTCTTGGTGACAATCAATCAAGCCGTGAGCCAAATGTACACATGAAATAAATTTGCCGGATTCAGTCCACCCTGA
Source organism: Carybdea cf. marsupialis auct. non (Linnaeus, 1758) (assembly GCA_010016065.2). Classification (NCBI taxonomy): domain Eukaryota; kingdom Metazoa; phylum Cnidaria; class Cubozoa; order Carybdeida; family Carybdeidae; genus Carybdea; species Carybdea cf. marsupialis auct. non (Linnaeus, 1758). The sequence goes on from JAAAKL020011919.1 coordinate 8,040, forward strand.
TAATTTCAAGCCAGCTTATCGAACAACAACCAGCTGCTGGTTGAGGTTGAGGATCTGCGGGTATGACAGTGCGCGTTTTCATAAGAAACCCTCTGCTTTCCTTATCATGTGCGTGTTACGTATGCATTTGGAGTTCAATTTCGGCTAGAAGCTGACAAAATTGCAGAAATCGAAATTTTGAACTTCCGTCCTTCTCCGTTATCGCGCCTCGTATGGCCGTCTTCCGAGGATTCTATTTACAAAAACCTGTCTACAAACAGGAAAAATACTGGATACCTCCTGTTTACGGGTTTACAAAAATTTACAGGGAATCAGGAAATCAAATACTTGACACGATCATCGGAAACTCTTCAGTGCGAGTCTTCCTCTGTGATCCTTCACCAAATACATACGTCAGTCTCGATGTCTGCCAGGTAAACGCTTAGGTCACCCCACTGGCATATTTAAAGACGGATTGTGTCAATAGCTTACGGTGGGAAAAATTGTAGAACAAATGCGTGCAAGAAATCTTCCTTGCGTATTACTGTTTGTAGATTTTTCAAAGCCATTTGTCTCCGTCGATAGTGGAAAGACTAGAGAAATTCTTCTTGCCTACAAAATTCCACACGAATTAGAAAACGAAATTATGATGCTCTACAACACTCCCACTCGCCCGATGCTGGCACAGAATCCTTTCCGGTCGCGACAGGTGTCCTTCAGGGAGACACGCTTGCCCCGTCAATATTTATCATCGGCCTTGACTGTATGCTCCGCACTTCAATCGGTCCCCTAAATGCATTGGGCTTCGCACTGAAAAAAAGAAATAGCCGACGTTTTCCTGATACTCTCATCACAGATGCAGATTATGCCAATTTGGCTTTTCTATCGGGCACAAACTTAAGGTGCAAACAGATGTTCTGACTAACTGAAAATGAATTCTGTAGTTTTATACAGAAATGGAGCGGATGGTAAGGTGCAGTGTTTACATCAGTCTTGTAGCTTCCCCTCCATATAGGTACTCATCTACCATTCTCTGTACCATATCGTTACACAGTGGTAGTACTTGTAAGGCCCTTTTGCTGTCCTAGTCAGTCCTGTTTCGCAAAACGTCTTTGGGGACGGGCAGGCTTTCTAGTTAGTTCTAAAAGTTCCACCATATGCTGCGTTATCGGGAAGTGGCCGCAATCAAGATCAACACTATTTCGTTGATGCTTGGTATTCCATTTCAAACGCAGAGAATTTTTCATGGCTAATGCACAGGGCATGGAAGGGAGATGATTTTAACGCTCTGATAAAAAGATGCCCAAACGAAATGAAAATGGGATACATTCATTTCAGTGCTTTTGTTGCTTGCATCGCTTTCTTCAATCGACATGTTGCGGTAGCGCAACAATAATTTTGACTTTCACTTATGATCTTCAAACGCGATAGTGCTTTCAAGGATATATGAGCTCTAGCTATACTATGTCCACTGCTATACGGTAATCCTAATCTAAATGGGACCCTCACTAAATTAATCTACCGTCAACAAAACACTACTTCAATCTTAGTTCAAGACGTGTTCTGAAAGAACACTTGCACAACATAAAAAGGGCCTCCTGTTCTATACACGTTCTATATATGGTGTACGATTACAAACTGTGTTAGAAAAGGCACAACAGTCGCAATGTCGTCACTTTTAAACGTGGAAACATCTCTAGCCATGCCATGGGGTTAGCCCAACGCATAGGTCATGGCAGAACTCGAAAATCTGATCAAAAGTGAAAAAAACCCGCCATATGCCGCGTGATTTCATACAGAAGTACGAAAGTTAGTGGAAAATCTTATTTCTTAATTACTGATAAGACACCATATAACAACAGAGATCTAGACTGATGCATCAGATCGAAAGTTTCCCATCCAATGCAAAGATCCTCACCATTATTACTTGGGCTCACTATGGCAGGATCTACCTTATTAATCACATAGGAGACAAGGCGATGAACTACATCGAAAAGGTCAAAGTTTACTTGAAACGTATTGCCTCTTGTATAACGGCAACCATTCAGAATGACTTCTTACCTCTACTGTAACCACCGCCCCCTCCTCGTCCTCTTCCTCTTCCACCAAATCCCTCATTTTTGTCTTTTCGTCCTTCAGCAACATCAACTCGTAACATTCTGTTTTCGAATTCCTGATAAAAATGAGGCCAATAATAGAATACGATTGGAATGATTTACCTACAACCATCGGGACTGTCCCCCAGACACCAGACAGTGAGCTGGTAGCCGAAACCATACGGGTTTACAATGACACAACAGAGTACACACGTTTCATCCAGTCAACCATATTGTGGGTATACTCAAATAGACATAAGAATCATAGATGAAGGGTTATGTATTCCCCTTTGTGTCAGTTCTGTAGGGTCTTTAGACACGTGATAACTGAGTGCCCGATTTCAAAACTTAATGGCAGATATGCAACAGTAAAAGAGAGTGCTAAGGAACTTGACAGAGCACCCTGTTTTTCAACGCTGAAGATTTAATCGCAATACGATACAAACTACTATAACTACAGCTGTACTACAGCGAAATTTGGCGCAAAGAGTGTGTGAGAACAGACAACAACTTTTGCGACTTCCCCTGAATAAAGTTCTCAGGTGCAACCGCCTTCACTGGTTCGACCATGTGCAAACAAGCAGCACTTGGATCTACAAAAGCATACTTTTCGAAGTTGACGGCAGGGCCACACTTGGTAGACAAAGCAAGAGTTGAAAGGAAACAATTGAGGCATATCTCAGGAAATAGAACATACCTGTAGAAGCAACTCAGGATCGCACTCTCTGGAGAAATCTGGTGAAAACTGCTAGTCACACACACCTGACAGGTTCCAATGACTCTAAATGGATTGTTACTACTATAACTACTGTTTGAATCTGAATCCCGCAATGACACAAGGCCAGCAGAGAGTGAAAATCGAGTGAGATGAGAATTTCAATAAAGATGTGCATTGCAGAGCAGCATATAAATAAACACAGATATAAAATACTCACCGCAGCATCAAAATCAAGTGCTTCCTTCAGTGATGCAGCATCCTCAAATTCAACGTAGCAAAAACCTATCAAATCAGAAAAAGTAAAATATTTTACCAGAATACCATATTATCCATTCCACATGTTTAATTCTGATCCGAAGAGAGGCTGGCAATACAACATCAAAGTGAATGGTGCCCCCTTAAATTTGGTTCCAAATGGTGTTTCCCACAGAAATGCAGTGCAAAAATGAATTAAATTTCCATATTTCTGATAGTTTGCTTGGTAGTTTTAATCGATGATAACATTTATGTACATCTCTTTATTTACAGTCAGTTCAATACTTTTCTATTAATGACAGAAAGAGCAAATTTTTGGAATTGAAGCATATGCGTTTCTTACATACTGAAAGTAAGGCTTTGTTTCTTCTTTATTATCATATCCCCAATCTAAGAGCAAATCTTTGCAGCCCTTTAATTGTTTTTCAAATAATCAGTATTCTAAGCAATAAAATATGTCCCTCTTCTTGGTGGCTGGACAACAAAAGGCAAAGTATGTATGTGTGGGGTTACGTGTATAAACCTATTCATTGCACAGAAAGAAACTATTTCATCAGTACACAAAACCAATGGGTAGAAAATCTTAACATGTTTTGCAGTTTGCTAGGATGTAAAATTTTAAAATCTGTCATTCTAGACAACAGAGGGGGGTGGCTTGCTTGGTAGGCATAATATATTGGGTGTACATTGAACTGGGTGGAATCCTCCAGTATGCCATCCAGGATTGGCCATTGAAACCAATCTATAGAAAATACCTTCCAGCATACCTTATCCTTTATCCTGCTGCCACAAAACATGGTGACCTTGGAGAGTACACTTTAGGCCATATCTAAAGAAATACGTTTTTCCCTCATACTCAGGACTTTCTGGAACTCTTAATTTTGAAATACAAAAAGGGTTTAATCAAGCATTATATGGCAGGATATATTAATCTCAATCTCTTTAAGTATCCTCGATTATTGGCAATACAGTATCAATTGGCTACTACTGGCTTCATTTTCCTCAGGTAAGAAAAATCTTTCACATACATTTTCACAGATAGAAGAGTGTAGTCTTGAGCTGAATACAAAAGGTGCCCTGGTAATAAAATGTTGTTGATGTCTAACCAGAGTAGACCAACTGCCACATTGATGGACATCTAACTTATTGTTTGTGTGTCCCCTGATGACCATTTAGCTATAGTCTTGAGTTGTAAGGAAAACTGGATGCATCATAGTTGAACAGATACAGATAGTCAAACACAAATATCTGATGTGTCCACAGACAATAAACGGATAGTGAGTGAGTGAGTGAGTGAGTGAGTGAGTGAAAGATTCAAAATTAATGCCATATTTCAAAAAGGCCATGATTTGCAAACAGTATTGTTTACTGGTCTTAAGACATGGTAGACATTTGCATTTTTATCTGGTACTAGTGTAAAGATCTAGTATAGGTATTAGTATCTGCAGCAGGCACCAGTTCTAATATCCAGTTTCAGCACTGGTATTCCCCAAATCATAGATTGGCTCATTCCTAATACTTCAATAAAATAAATCTGTAAACTGTTCATACAGAATAATATGACAAGAGTTCAGGCAAGAGTAGCTTTTCACTACTAAAAATTCCCTTAAATAGGAGATCACCAACTATTAAATGGTATATTTGTTTGTAGCTACAATGACACATAAAACAGTCTTTGGTTTTGTTATACAACATCTGTGGTTATTAATGACCATAATAACTAGGAATTATCACTTTCCAAAACTAGTTAAGTACATCATCTACACAACACGGAGTACATTCTTCACAACAAACTCCTGCTTTGTTAATTTGATATCAAAAGCAAAGACATTAAAATTGAGTATTCATAGTATGCCCTATCATTGTGCAAATAGCATCACAATTCCAGTGTGTCTTATAATCAAATGGATGTCAATAATTAGAATGAACAGTACCTTTAAACTTGTCTGTCTCCTTATCTCTTACTAGCCGCACACTTCTAACCTGCAGATTAGGGGCAAAAATAAACAGCTGTCATTTAAGTTACATGTTAAGTATACTCTATTTCCTACCCACTCTTAAACAAATTAACATTCTACTATAATGATGCACTCTCAAGTTGATATTGCCATGAGTGCTTAACTGTTTAACCAGCTGAGTGACCTATTCATTGAACTACACTGAAAATAGAGGAGTAGCCCAGTCACTTGTATCCTCCACATATCCACTTATCATATTCATTGTTACACATATATGACAAGGCTGGGTTCACTCTATGGGTTTCTACACTTTTCATTTCCC
>JAAAKL020011920.1:0-13367 GCA_010016065.2 Carybdea cf. marsupialis auct. non (Linnaeus, 1758)
CATCATCACCATCATCATCATCATCATCATCATCATCATCATCATCATCATCATCATCATCATCATCATCATGTCGAACTTTCTTGGCTCTTAGTTTCAAGCTTCTTCGATTCTTTTGTATCATCCATTGCAACAGGCAGTTTTTTAAAATTTTGTTTGAATGTAGTAGTGCATAAAAAGCTTGATACTATATTGGCTCATCGTCGGAAATATCACAAAATTTGGGTAAAGCTGCTTCATCTTGAAATTGTTTGCATGTGTAATTATACTTGTGTGTTTTGTCTATTTGCGTACCAGATGTTCACTCTTGTGTTATAACAGAAGCTTCAAAATTTCAAGATGATTCTTGTACATATACAACAAAAAGTATTCACTGTTACCATAAAACCACATCATTACGGTTTAATAGCTGATCATACTATTTCCGTCGCCCAGATGTTTCCTGCTAGCTTAAGTTCCTCCTACTCCACCGCAAAACAATTGAATATGTCTGAGAGAAGCAAAGGTCTAGTGAACTATATAAGGTAGTGTTTTGGAAACATATTTTAATATTCAATGCAACATAACTAACGTTTGGACGCACTATCAAGCAGTATGCCACGAAACGCCTTTTCTGCGACAGGTGCAGAATGACCACTGATCTCTAAAAAGTGACTTGATCGAGCAATCCCCAGAATGCTAGTCCCCAGAAGTTAAAATAACGCGAAAGGATTCGCAATGTTACGTAACATTGTTTTTAAGCTTTGCTTGATGGGGACTAAAATGGCGTCGAACGACTGACCTCGCTTTGAGACGGAAGATGCTCCATCCAGCGTTTTTAGAGATGGGTACAAACGACTCTTCCACGAGAGGTCAAACACGAAGGCAGTCAAAATTTCTTGGGGTGGGGAAGGCAAAATTTCGGACGGCAGAATCGGGTTGTGCACCGAGAGTTAAGTCTGACCTGTATGAACATTTATTACTGTTAAACTCAATAATAAGAAATAATTCTACGTCTATGAATTAAGGCCTACATACCAAAAAGGCGAAAAACTGAAATGAAAATGTGCATTTTTGTATTCATGGAAACAATCATCTTAATGTTCCTGTTTTATCTGTGGTCAGATGAGATGTTGATAACACTAGGTGTGAGGGTTATCTATCCTCCAATAAATCAGAATCCTCCTTTACAACAAATTTTAAACTTATGTAATCCAAATAATTCAGTATTTTGCCGAAATTCGTATTCACAAAACAAAGCCATAACCACAATTTAAAATCTGCTTTTAAACATTTATCTAGAGGGTGCAGGGTAAACGCATTACATCGGGTAGGCAGTCCCCCCTCATGTATTCTTTAGCTTTGCTCCTTTTTTGGGTTAACATGTAATTAACCGTGCTGGATAGTCTTCGTTATTGTAGGGTCTCCATTTATATGAAATCTCTCTGCAACGCCTCAGTAATACAAACTCTGCTTTCTCAGCTGTGAAATGCAAGACTCGTGCTTCGGTTATATGGTATAAGATTCTTTTGTCCTAGATACTAGATGCCTTCTCCGCTACACGGCACTAGCGCTGTCCGATATACATCTGTGACTTATCCGGTACAGAAATTTGTTAACTGGTGATATTGATAGGAAAACGTACTTGAAAAGATGCAGGAGAAGAAGTAGAAAATAGGTTATCACTACGATTGTAACAAGTGACACACAAGAAAAGGTACAGAATACATTTTTAATATATCTATAGTACAGGGTAACTGCCTTGCTCCTATGGAACACAAGAGCCCTTGACCAATGATACTTGTAACTATTCCGACTATGTTTCCGACTATCTTGCGTTTCGTCTCTCTCCTATACTACTTTGCTCACAGAGGGGTTAGCATATTCAAGCCTTCCATTTTGCGTTACCTCGTCTAGCTATTACATATATGAAATAAATGAAAGGGTTTTCATGTCGTCATAAATTATGTATACGCTGCAGTGAGGAACCAAATCGAATGCGATGAAGCAAAGCTAGATCTTGCCAAGTAGTTTTCCGAACGAATATGAAATCGAGGTAACGCAAAATCGTCACACTTGAGGATTCCTGATCCCTTTGTCGTTAAAACTATCAATGGTAATACCAATATACAAGATGGCCAAGAACACAGGATGGCGTGAAACATGTATTAGGTTCGGCGTGTTTGGTACAGATTTGATTTAAGATACGTTTAGGCTCTGAGATATCAAAAAGTATATAGTAGAAAATGCCTGAACGAGACCTATTGTGAATTCTGACAGTCAGGACAGAGGCCAAACGAAGCAAAGGTGTGAAGGACGGAAGTTAACGTCCCCAAAAGAAAAATTCTTCAATAGTAAGTGTTGCTTTGGATAGGTAGACATAGACAAGAATGTGCTATGCAGAACAGGCGACGTGCTAAAATCGAGAGATGCGCAGTAATGAGATGAGTAAGAACGGAAAATGTACAGATGTGGCAGAGGAATGATTGCCTACAATAAAGGTAATAGGTGGATGCAAAGCGTAAGTTTGAAGTTCGCGGAGCTATGAAATTCAATATTCTCTCTTTCTGTTGCTTGGGTCGCTTTATGTTGAATATTTGATATTAAATTCTTATTCGCTTTGCATAGCGACCATACTCTTGCGACGTCGAAAAAGAACCCCAATTTTTGCACCTCTGGCCGCTCTTAAGATATATATTTAAATACATATGAATGTCGAAGTAATGATTTTTGCAGGTATATCTACCTGTACTGCTTCGGGTATGCAATGTAATAGTAGATAAAATATCTTAATTTTGAGGTAACGTCAGTTTCTAAGCCCCAAGATTTCAAGGGGTCACCTGACATAATAGCATAAAGTTGCTATTGTTTTCCTTAGATGTACTGCATTAGAAATTGAAGATGCCATATGCAGAGGGCACCTAATACATGTTGCTTCTTTATTCTCTGGCAAATCAATCATATCCGGGGAAAATGTTGTTGCAACACACAGACTTTTGGCAATATATGGTACATTTCATTGCTTCTATTTATGTAATGTCACCTCATCATCTCGCAATGTGCCGGAGCAAGTCGGTGTCTGACACATATTCACATTCCATGTTCACCATAGATGGCGCCAGAAAAGAAATTCAAGGGTAAAAGGAGTGCCGAAAAGTTCTTATGCAGGTCCAAAAGACGAAAAAGCGACAACGGTTTATATTGCCAAAAAAAACTTTTGAAGAAGAAGTTTTATATTCGCACATTTGCGTACCGACACTCCAGTTGAACGAGTAAACGTCTTAGTATTGAGTAAGAGACAAAAGAAAGCTGAATGAAATTTCCCCACTGCTCCTAGGTAGCGCCAACACTGTTCTTTACCAATCATAGACTTTGGCCAGTGTGGGACATGGGGATCAACGAATGTCTTAAGACGTTCTCTGATCAAAGGCGCAGTTGTTAAAATGATGTTAGGCTGTTTAAGGATTTCAGTAAATTTTTGCTCAGTCTTCAAGCGCTGTTTGAAATTAGGTCTTACCTTGTATTAATGGATTACGACGGCTCAGCGACATCAAAGGGAACTTCGACAGAAAGATATGCGTCATCCATAAAACACAGTTGAAGCTGTGGCAAGGTCAAGCCCGCTTGGGCTACTCTCATGTAAGATGCAAAGTTAAAAGAACCTCGACTCGCACATCCCACCAGGGTTTACTCTAAATCTCCAACTTAAGTTTCTCTAGTATCTATTCAGACTTATTAACCCAAACACTTAAAATCTTCTCCCCTACAAAACGTTTAAAATACTCATTAAACCCTGTGCAACACGATACAAACAAACCTAAACTTAAAAAAAGTTGATTCCTTTCCATAAGACGAGCCTTAAATCATCCAACTTAAATTGTTATATTAAGATATAGCCAATAATGAAATTTGGACGCCTACATTTTTTGGAATTTTAAAGCTTAAATTTAATATTAATTTCCGTCAAAGGTTATTCCATCTGCTTTAATGATATTACAACTTCTTTACATTGCAGACAGATGTTGTATTATTAAAGACTTCTTATGAAGCAAATGTTTGCGTTTCATGTGAGAGCATAAATTTTGAGTAACTGTGTAAAGAAAACAGTTTTATATCTATCCATATCACAAATTTCATTAAATACTTCACGTAATTTACCAAAGTATAATCGCACAGCTGGATATTGTTATTAGAGACATTATATTAACTATAGTATAAATTTCCAACTATACAGAATTAGGTGAACTATCAAATAAAAACAGGAATATAATATGGTACGCCAGGGGCTTGCACATCAACTTATGTCATACGTATCTACATTTGTCATGGTAGCCGTATCTCCACACCTACATTTCCATTAGATTAACATTCAACTACCAATTTTGGGTTCTAAAATCAAGTCAGTCCAATAAGATTAATACGACCTGGCTAATTTTTTTGCGAAAAATGATACGTGGTGGCTTTCGACGAAAGGACAATGCAGATGATGTCTGCTATAAACTCTTTTATAGTAATAATGATATCCACCGAATATGCAACGCTCGTGATGTATCAGAATTCATCCAAACCCAGCACTATGCCGCCCACCTCGTTAGAGCTGATAATGGATGCATGATGAAATAACTTTTATTCCAAGATGATAAAAGGGTGGCAGAAACACGACCACCTTATGGAAACATGCTTGAGAATTTGGGAATGGAGAAACAAGCCTTTCTTAATGCGGTGGGAAAGTGTGACGTCACGATTTTGAAAATGTTTGAATTACGTGTTACCCTATTAGTGAGAACGCCAAAGGCCGAAATTGAGAGTGATGCCCTTTCCTAACACCGAGATATCAGGTTTCAAAGTTTTGAATCTCTCTAACAAAACCCTATTATTTAATGCTGTTCCTAACTTAAGGAACCAAGGAATATCAACAGAGTTTTGACCAGAGACATTTCAGATTCAAACACCTCTGGTTTAAACGCTATCTACACCACAGGTCTGCTACTTTGGGAAACAGCCTATTCCAAACTTGCCTTTTGAGATCTGGTATCAAATCGTACTCTTTTTAAAATTTTTGATTTGTGGCGTCATCACTTTCCCTCCGCATAAAGAGAAGGCTCATATATTTTGAATCAGCAATTAGCCATCTGGAACGCTCTGACTTGAGTGATAGATTAAAAATATTGTATTGTATTGTATGGTTAACGTAGTGAAACTTTTTAAACTATGAGTACTCTCTTTAAAGCCGGTAACGCTTTTAATACTTCTGTCCGGATTTTCCTATCAATATCCCCACTGTTAAGTTAATTGGTGTGTAATAGATCGTTTGTGTGTAATAGATCTGTTTGTGGGTTACTCGAAAGTTCTTGTAAAAGGAAAACGAAAGTTCCTCTTAGAGACCGTTTTACGTATTAACCTCAATTTGAGAAAGAGGATCCTGAAGTTTATCATCGTTTGTTGAAGGTCTGTATCTGCATAAACGTAAATGGTATTGTTGTAGCATTAATACGTATTTAGATTGATTGGGGTTGTTATTTCAGCAAAGTTCCTTTTAGAGGATAAATTGCAAATATTTTTGTTGTAAATTAGATCGGTTTATTACGAGGAGGAACATGAAACGGGATTGATTAGACGGAAATTTGAAACCCTCTATTACCTTTTGTGGATTGTGTCTTTAATTTTAAGCGATTTGAAGAATCAGAGTTTGCAAGCGAGGATGAACATCCGATTAAACCCAAGTGACTTTATTTAACACAAACAAGCATAATAACTTCTAATATCGGGGATACATTTTCTGCTTGCTATCAGGTTGTGAAAAAAATTGACAAACGATTGACATATTTTCAACATGACAGGAGCAACTTAATGGTTGCCCTTCTACATCGACACTATAATACGAAGCCAAATGTGAATTGACAGGTTCTGCTCCGCCTCGAGGAAACGGGCTAAAAGTTAGGTGATTCTCAATAAGGCCAAGATCTTTGTTGTATTATTCTATGAAAAACGAACAGCAAACGGCAAAAAGGTAAAAGACATGGACACTACTTAGTCATTGGAGACATCCGGTGCTATAAATAGCTATGTCGGGCTGCCCTACTGAAAATTTTTTTTGGCCAAATTCTATCACAAACTAAATACGCTTTCGTTGCAACAATTTTTTGGCGTCTGGTGACCTTAATTGCATGCCGCGCTGTTATTATGCCAAAGGAAAAGCAAGTATTAACTTTCTGCAGAAAAAAAGTTGAAAGTTTTATTGTAGAAAATTTTTGCAATTCTTTAAAGTGTACACTTCAGGAGGTGAAGAGATTGACTCCTCCAGTTTATACTCATAGCTTCGTCTAGTTCATATGTGCCTTAAAGAGGAAAAGCTGGTTAAGAGACATAATGCTTCGAAGTGTCTCTGCTACTGATATTCTGGTGCACTTCTGAGTCGTTAATTGAAAGATGATATCTTCCCGCGATATAAACAGCATGGCTAGAAAAATCAATTCACAGCTGATATGAGACTACGGGTCACCAATGTTAGGTTACGGCCTCACATTGAAAAATTATGAATACCGCACTACGAATATTTAAGAGGCCCATTGAAGGTAGGCATAGACAAGAAATTGCTATGCATAGCAGGCGAAGTGCTAAAATCGAGAGGTGTGGAGTCATGAGATGGGCAAGAACGGAAAACGCACAGGTGCAAGCACAGGAATAATTGCCTACAATAAAGGTTGTAGGTGGGTGCGAGGCGCAATTTTGAAGCTCAGGAAAGTATGAAATTTCAATATTCTCTCTTACTTAATATGTGACAGTCGCAATTTCCGGAACCCCTCTCCTGCTGGAAATTATACAGGATGTGAAACAATTAATAATGTCGAGGTTTTCTTCTATTTCTATTTATTTTTGCATGTGTAAAAACTGGCCTTGCTGTTAAGTAAAGTCTTATTGACAGAAAAAGGTTAAATTTACACTAGCATATCCTGTTCCTTTCCCTTAAACGTTCTTATCGCGCTACGTTGCATCCGATCTGCTTACAAACATTTATCTCAGAGTGACTGTTGGAACCTAAAAAGATTTCTTTCTTCTATTGATACCCTCCCAATGATGTATTAATTATCTACATAAATGAAAACTGCAGGACTTTTCGACTTCATTATAAGCAAATTATTAATGTCCAAAGAGATCAGGGGATGGTGAGAATTTAACAAAGGTGCGTTGTTGGAGGAAAACAAGAAGTTTTTGATAAAATGGGTATCCGCAGTTTCCTCATTCTTCATGTATGAAATAATGACCATTTAATGATATCTCTGCCCAAAACAGCTTTTTTCCTATGATAGAAAGTTTATATTAACTACCTGATATGATAAAATGAGGGTCTTTCCTAGGGGTCTTTCCTAGGGATCTTTCCTAGGGGGCTTTCCTAGGGGTCTTTCCTAGGGGTCTTTCCTAGGGGTCTTTCCTAGTATTGTGGTGTTAGATCAGCATCAGCAAGCATAAATGAAACAGATTATTTATATGAAGTGCACATAAAAGGGAGTGAAGTGTTTTCTTGGCATATTCCTCTAGAGGTATCAAATTTGTATTGATCACAATGATTAGATACTTGCAGTTTGACAAGAATTAGTGTTCTGTGCGTTTCATTTCCAGACAGTTCCGAACTATTGTATGGGCCACATATACAACGTGAAGAAACAGAATCCATGGGACAACCAAAATAACTTTGCAAATGGCAATCGGCTCGGACCCCAGATCTCAGATGTAACTTAGCCGGCTGATTAATAAACTTTGATTAATAAACTTTGATTAATAAACTTTGATTAATAAACTTTGTCCGCCGAAGGAGGGTTGTTGTGTAATGTGGTATCTAGTGAAATCGGTTGGTAGAGATCTCGTGGCCATTAGACGATTTAGGTATATTTAAATGTTCAGCTTGTAGTTTATAGTATAGTGTAAGGTATCAGTTTTGCAGTGCTAGATTTCCTAACGTCAATGAGTTAACTCGGTCAGCCAGAGGCCCAGGACCACTGATCTTTAAAAAAACACTGGATGGAGCATCTTCCGTCTGAACGTGAGGTTAGTCGTTGGACGCCATTTTGGTCCCCATCAAGCAAAGCTTAATTAAAATATTACCTAAAATGGCGGACCTTCCCACGCTATTTCGACTTATGGGGACTAGTATTCGTGACCACACTTTTTACAGCTCGATGCAGTCTTTCCTGGAGATCAGTGCCCAGAACTCCTTGCCCAATAATAGGCATATGGTTATGCGTTTCGTCAGTGGGGTGGTGACGACAGAAAAACCATATTAAAGCTAGTATGTAGTTGAAACAGACAAAATCAACAGTTTGACGTATTTGCAAGATTAAGGGCTATTTATTCAATACACAGAACATCATAGAGTTCACCGTAAAACAATGATTTCGCTTGCTAATGATCTTAAGGGCCAATTTTACATAGAAAGTAGAAAAACACACGTACATAGGTGAAGTTATGAGAATAGTTGGAGAGAAAAAAGGTGACGTAGCCTGTAAGCAAGTAGTCATAATAACAAAAAAAACTTTTTTTTGACACCGGGAAAACTGACATAAAATGACTTTATACCTTCAGCCCAATGTTACTTTCACTATACAATTCGTGATGAAAAGGACGAAAGCTAAAATGAATTGATTACTCGGAATAGTCAGTTGTCCGCACCTTTTAGGTAACGCTGTCCTAAGACATTCCGATAAATGAATATCTACTGTCTCCTTAATCCTGCATTTGGAGTTTTTCGTTCTCATCAAAATATTTATACCTTAGATGCTTCATAACTTTCCTAGCGTCACCAAAATAGTTCAAAACATTCTCAATTGAGATCGTAGTTCTGAAATAGAGAGCCATAAATATAAAAAAATATTGATTATTGTTCAAAGGTTTCTGTTCGTATGTATATTACTTTCAACCCTAGACTTATAATCTTCTCAGCTGAGTTGATTTCCAAATTCTTAAACCGCCTAGCTGAAGCATATTCTATTTATCGACTTTCAAAGAAGCCAAAATCTGATCTCAAGTTTAAAACCATAGTCAATTTCAAAGAAAATCAACAGACCACAATTTATAAGCCTACAGAATACAACTTAGTTTTCACTAATTCTCTGTGTCAGCTATTATATCCTCAGGGATTATCTGTTTTCTTAGTCCTGGCCAGGTCAATCGCTTTTCAGGTCATTCTTAGTAGCTTTCCAGAAATTTCTAGCAATAGCCCCTTCATGGTTCTAATGATCACCTGTCGCATCAAACGGCATTTTTGACTTCCTAATTTTAGTTTATTTTCAGACACAGCTGCCACATCTGGCATTGATTCATTTTGGTGAAGCTGCTCATAATACAAACTTTTGAAGTTTTTGACAAATTAAAGCCGAGAAATAGAGCATCTCGTTACTGGGAAGATGGATGGATAGAAGTGGGAGTCTACTTGATAGCAAACGCCTTTACAGTACTACGTTGAATCTACGTATGGATGCATGAACTTATTTGTTTCACAAGATGATATTGCAGTGCCTACAAATGCCCACCAAAAGTTGAATTTTAATGGGTTTGGAAATCTCCTTCTGTCAAAAACAGGTCAACCAAACTCAAAGCATCTTAAATTGCATTGCTAAAACCAAACCAACAACCTATGATTCAGCATTGCAGTCATGTTCACAAAAGGAACACCCGTTCAACCTGCAGTTACGTTTGTAAGTCACCGTGTGGTTTGACCACAACGCTAGAAACTTTATCAAGATTTCTTTTAGTTTGAGAATTTCATTCTAGGAAGGTCAAGTGCCACATCTGAAAAACCGCTCTTGCATGGCAGGGACTGAATTGAAGTCACTTCATGAGTATATATGGGAGTGCAAAGATGGAGAGGCAGCGATATTCTTGCCAAGATGGAGTAACCATTTTTTACGCATGCTTACATGAATGAATGAATGTTAAGTATGTACGTATCTTTGTATGTATCTATGTTTGTGACATGTACGTATATATACATGTATGTATGTTTAATGCGTATATGTCAATACCTTATTCTCTTAACCAAAAATAATACTAATGTAGGATCGAGGCGCTTAAATACCTTATTGCAATAGTAAATATAGAATAACAGCTAGAAAACGGATGTCTCCTGATTCGGCCTCGTAATGAGTTAGCATGAACGATAGAAATTGGCCTGGAGGCTGAAGGTGGAACAAAATAATACACCGTGTTATCTCTTATTTAGCTTAGGAGTCTGGACAATGGTAAAGATGACAGACAGGACATAAGAATCAAGGATGCTGGGAATAATCAAAAGAGCTCGGAAGAGAAAGGCGAGTAAATGAAAAATGGAGAATATTGAGATGGTACGTCCATATGAGAATGATGAGGAAAGGAACCGCGCGAGAGTTGAGATAGTAGCTAGCATAACAGAAAGTGGATCAAAGGACGACAAAGGGAGAGTTGGAGAGACAACAATGATGAAACAGATGAAGCAATTTGGGGTTCTTACATACGCTGCTCTAAACACACATTATATAGGAGGATGCAGGCGACCGACCATAGAAAACTGTCCAAACAACGGCCTTAAATGAAGACAGGAAAAGAAAATAACACTAACGACTGAAAGCTTGAAGGAACCGGTACTCCACAAATATTCAAGTGCTACGTAAATATAACGAGAGTTTGCATATATTTTTCAGCAATATCTGTAAGCAAAAAAGGCTTTAGAAAATTAGATGGTAGAGCTTTTCATGTCGTGAGTCATCGATCGTTTTCCAAGCTACGTTTCGAGAGATACTTTATCCATCTGTAGGCTACTAACTTAAGCCCTTCAAAAATGCGAAGCAGCTGGTAAGCAACAAGCAGGTCTGAAGTGGTTTTTCTCAGAAGGTAATAAGAAAACCAAAGACAAAAAGAAAAATGAAAATTAAACCAAACAAGGATCATATTAAAGCAACAAAACAGTTATTTAGTGCATTTAATTTCTTATGTAAACAAACATGTAAAATTGGTCTTCTCGCACAGATATTCGTCACAATTAAGCAGTAAATTAACCTCTTGGAGACGACAACTCAAGCAGTTTTGAGCCTCTGCCAGAATTTTGTGATGCTCAATAGAAGGATGTACAATGGGAAAATGTCCAAGGAACAACTAAATAAATTCATAACTGCAAAGCCTATTCGAGAATGAACCCTTCCCCTCTACATAACGTAGATCAATATAACCATAATACACTTTTTCTGCATGTCTATCAAATAACATCAATTAGCCAATAACATTTCTTGACAACAGAATTTTGGTGCAATTGTGGTGGGACAATTGTCCGTCAAGCAAAGCCACATTTGAGCAAATCGCCGTCAGACTCTCGTATCGTTTATCCGTCTTTCAAAGACGACAGAGGCTCCGACGAGATAGTCGTGGCAAACTAGCAGAATATGCGAATAAAAACCCAGCTATAAAATACAGTACATAACTGCTTCAGAAACAGCAAGCGGAGGATAATTTAGATTATCAACGAAAATTGGTTGGCAGCTACCAGTAGTTGCAGTTTTCTTCGCCTTATGTTTCGGCCTGTTCCAGTTCTGGTACGGGTCTAAGTGTTTATACGAGATCGGATACAAAATGGTCCACTTTCAAGAGTGTCCCCAAAACTGGTGCGAATACTAGATCCAAACAAAAACCTATCTACCAGATTCCATGCCACAACTGCAAGACACAGCTGGTCTTACAGCTTTCCTACTCCTCCAAATTTTCAATTGGTAAACTTGAATTCTGGAAAAAGATGATGGCCTGAGCAAAGTGGAGCAGCACTTCACAATTGCCACTCCAGTTTAGAGGTGGAATGTCAAGGATTAAAAGAAGGCTCATATTATAATAGTTCAAATATTTTATCCTTTTACGTATATATTGAAAGAAAACTATTGCTAAGACTGATTCAACTTTACCTCGTGCAAATACTCCCTTTTGCCTCACAGTAACTGGGAAAGACAACTATTTTTAAAAAAGCACCAACTTTATTTTTGACTTATCACTACGGCTCCCAATTATCATATTTCAGTAAGGGAAACCCGGCACACGTCAACAAAAAATACAAAGGATTTGTAACTGCTTTGTAAAACATATTATCGGGAAACCTAATGCTGGGAGGCAAACAGATTTCAACGGAACCATACCATTGACTACTCCTAAACGCGAAACTAATCCTATCTACCATGTCACCCCCTTTCTGCCAATAATCACCCTCGATCTGACTATCTAGTCTTGACTGAATTACTGTCCATTGCTATTACGAAATGTCGAGGAATAAAGGAGACATATCATCATGTTGGTGGATAGGTCCTCGAAATGAATCTTGCGTTCGTAACTAATGGGCAAAAAGCTTTCATCATTAGCAGCTTGAGTTAAAGGAAACCGACAATCATTAAGTTATGTTTAATTAGCAAGCAACTTGCAATGAGCAGTGTGTGGTCTTAATAATCTCTTTAGACCGGCTGACTACGTATAATAAAATCCATTTATCGTGGGGAACAGAAGGTAAAAAGTTCATCATTACGGCTTATATTTATAAATTTGCCACTTAGTGAGCTATTGCTAGCTATATAACAATATATATAGGTATAGTACAAACAGTCTGTTTTACGTAGGTACCTTAGAAATAAGGGATGAGTTACAACACTATAGATTCCGTCGTTTTAGTACCAGTATCAAGTGTTTTTGGTCATTCATTATATTATTATTGTTGTGTTAGATTTTAATGTAAATAGCTTATGATTTTAGGTTTTAATCGATAGCAAACTGCCCCAATTGTATTTAACATCTTTTGTCTTTGCCTTAGGTATTATTGTTAATAGATAGAAGACCCCTTTTTCATCCTTTTAGAAAATTATTTTAGTTTCATCATCTTGAAGTGGAGAAGCGTTGTGAGAAAAAGTTAAAAATGAGTCTGCTGCTGATAGTGAGAGGGGATTTGGGATCGATCTCCCAAATTGTCAACTTAACTCTTGCACTATTAAGTGCTGTGGTTAAGTCAGTGTTTTTTGTGCATGTGGTCCGGGTTCGATCCCCACCATTCTCTTACGTATTCATGTTTAATAACGGCGTATGTATCATATGATTGCTAGTGTCTGCCTGAGACTTTACATATGGAAATGGATTTGCTTTAGCGTTAAGCGGAACAGTAAAAAATCAGGCTGCTGATGGGGGTGAGAATAAGGGATAGATGTTGCAGCATTCGCGTATACACGTTTGAAATTTCTTGCCAGAGTAGTAGAGAATTAATTTGGAAGGCGTTGAACGATCTATTTACATGTTATTACAATTTAAGTGTCTCATGGAGGCAATAAGCTCGTCCTATTTTAGTCTGGTCTAGGGGGTCATTCAAAAAGTACGTACGCTCTGAGGGGGGGGAGGGGGGT
>JAAAKL020011921.1:0-13367 GCA_010016065.2 Carybdea cf. marsupialis auct. non (Linnaeus, 1758)
GAGACACACAACAGATTTTGCTTCTGCATACTGTGGAACGTGAAAAAGTAAATTTGAACCCAGCCTACTTGCCCCCCAATCTGCTTTACCTTCCCCCGCCCCTGATGATTTCTGTTGACAATCCCTCTTTGTTGTTGTGTTTAATCATGACAGTTTGTCAACATTTTCAGTATTTGGCAGTGAAAGCTGTAATTAATCGTATGATTGGAAAAGCCCATCAATATCAGTCAAACACAACTGGGTCTTCACTTCATGAATTGTTACCGAGCACGGACGATCGCTGTTGCCTTTGTCTCAACTTGTGGAAAAGCTATTTCTATATTTCAAGGAAACAATTATATGCTCTGTGGTGACTTTTTAATCTAACCTTTAAGTGAGAATCCTTTCTCTTCACTTTCTTCTTCTTTTTATTAAAGGCGAGACCAATTTCTCTCCGAAACTTGGGGCACTGAGCCATCTCTCCTATAGTTCTTTCCGTAGTCCATGCTTTCACTAAGAATAGCTTCTGCTCTGTGATAAAAAAAATAAGTGAAATAAAAAATTGAAAGTTGCTTCAATACGTCATAAATTCAATTTTACAAATTGCACATTGATCCCACGTCCCATTGCATTGATTAGTGGTGTATTTGTGAAGGTATTTTGCAGATTACATTAGTTATAGCAACGTCGGAACTTGATCTTACTTACAGAGACCCTAGTTAGACAGATTGAAAGATTTGATTGTGTTTGTTTCAAAGGAGAGATAATTCTTACTGTTCCTACAAACTGCCATGTTTTTGATAGATGGTTTTCGATTTGTTCGATGATATTTAACTTTGATATATTCCCCCTGTTAATGCCGACAAGGGCACTCTTAGCATACCATAACTTTAAATGCCATTTACAACAACGTTATCTTCATGTTGAGGTCAGCTGAGAGGTCATACGTCGAGTTCATTGTGAGTTTCAAAGCAAAACACGGACTACTATTAGTATGCCAGACAGCTTTGCGTGCTATACTGACATTTTTTATGCTTAGCCGATACATCCTATCAAAAATATCAACAGGTTAGTATACCTTGACAGTTGTCAAACGTCAAGAGTACTTACAGTTTACAACTTGTATTACCTGTCAATTTGTTTGTATCACCCCGTATGTTAAAGATATTTTTCTTTCGTTTCAGAGGTGCAACCTTGTTGCCTACAACAGAAACAAGAAAAAAAACAAAGTAGAATACAGAAAGATGTATCAGGGTCACCAATAAAGCAGCGAAGTATGGGATAATGCGATTTGATAATATCAAGGTAAAGTATTAGCCATCTATTTTATCATCAATCACTCAAACGTTTTCTGAAGCAGCAGAGCCACCCTGTCAAATGCCTTTAATCTAAGTTTCAAAGTGAATGATTTTCATGATAGTTGTTGTATTAGTAACAGATTTTTAGCTTTCTTTTCAGATGTTTTTATTTTCTAAAGAGACCGAATAACTTATTTTGCAATATGGAAAAGGCAGTCAAACACATCCTCTGAGCATGGTGTATTGATACATTTATAAATTAGTCACGTGGTCATGTTAACCTATCAAATCTTTGCATTCCTAAAATAACAAAATTCTTTTATTTTTGATTTGCACGTGTTTTAAGATACTATAATATTACTAAGAGAATTTTCTGTTGTGTTCTACACTTTTTTTGTTTGAGTTTCTTAAACTTACAACTTCTTGTGCTGTCGATCTCTTCTTCTTTTACCACTTAGTATGCCCTGTAATATTGTTTTACTAATGCCACTTGATCTTGTAACATGTCAAAGCCAGCGCAACTTTCTCTTCTTAACCGTGTCGGCCCTATAGCTAGTACAATCTGTCGGTAAATCTTCCCATCGGTGACTCGATCTCTGTATGATACACCAAGACTTGCTTTCTAGTGCTTGTATTCGGCGCTAGAGGTCTGCAGTAAGTATCCAGCTTTCACATCCGCACAAAAATATCGAATAGACCACGTTATATATTTCTAAAGATTCTCTATTATGAACCTGCAATGACAACTATGCTGCAAACAGTGATATGAATATATGCGTAACATGAACCAATTAACCATAATTTCATATACACAGGTAACATACACCTAAAGATGTGTTACTCAGTAATAATTGGTACAAGGAGATTGCTTTACATAAAAGAAGACCTAAACCAGAGGAGTGATGAAGAAAAATAATACAAATATAAAATAAAGGCACCATGTATCACATCCAGAATATACGGCGACACAACACAAGTCATCCATCACCTCATTAAGAATAAAATCATAACACTCATAAAGTTAATTTTTAACATTTACTAGAATACGGTTTTTTATACGGTCGCTTGTACTTGCATTGAGAAAAACAGAATACTTTGTACAGGTTCGAAATCATTACAAAAGACCTCTAACTTATCAATCCTTACCATTACGTTTTGCTGTTGAACAATGTATTGCGCAATTACCCATGCTTTACAACTTCTTAAATTGACTTAGAATTGCATGAGCTTTCCCTCAATGCCAACGTGTGTCAAGTGTGAGCACTTTTGAATGATCATGCGTTTAGAAGTGAACTCATTTGACGTCACAGAAAAACTTGAAATGCTCTATGGCGTATAAATTTTAGCAGCCCACAGGGATCCAGTAGATGTTCTTCCTAGCGTCATTTTTTGCATAACAGACCTTGTAGACGAAGCGACAAAGTCGCTTGGGTAGGCTAACTAAGAGATTAAGTTACCTAAAGAAATGCCAGCAATGGAGACGCTTAAGGAAGCAATGAAATGTACAGGAACGTAAAAAGCAGGCTAAAGATCAATATGTTTTAAAGTGTACCTCCAGTGGTCAGAAACTTTTTGATATTTTGTTCATTTTGTTTCAAGGAATCGAACTGCCACGTTAGTTTTGGTCTCACGTACAGTTTTCCATAGTTATAAGTGATTCTCTGACGAACTTTTTCCAGAACGAGGCAATTGTTGACGTAGTAAGGAACAGGGATGTTCAGTTGTTGATGTTGAAAAATTCAATACGAGGCAAACATGTCGGCGGCCAGAAGTGCAATTTCGAGCTCTTTTACACGGTTTTATGTGGAGTACACTCAACGGACGGCACAAATAGTTAACGGAGGCTTTTCAGGTCAGTACAATAAACAAACTGCCAAAATATTTCTGACCAATGGAGGTACAATTTAAGCTGATTGAGAAAGAGTTAGAATATTAGAAGAAAGGTAGTCATTATACTTAGGTACAGCTATACCTATAATGATTAGATAAATAAACAAGGGTTTTGCAGCAATATGTTACAGGTGGTGTTCACTCTGTGCATTGTGTGACTGACTGAGGAGGACAGCATTAATCTGCCTATTGAGTTACTTGGCTTATGGCGAGCAATCATCTATCTGTTTGAGCGGTGGTGACACGCTATGCTGCTCTGTAAGCCATATCAGTCTCCACTTCTGCTATATCAAGACCTGTATCCTTTTTAAGTGAGTCGATGTAGGTGAGCGCTGGCCTTTCCTGTTTCCTTTGACCGTACATGGGGATCCACAGTACTAGTTTGGATAGTAGCTCTTCCTGACATCCTGGTATAACTACCGTAGAATTGTTTACGACTGTTCGGTTAGGGTCCATGTTTCGCATCCATAGAGCAACAAGGGTTCCACAGTGGATCCTAGCAGGCTCACTTTAAAATCTTTGAATGGGTCAGATTTCCAGATCTTTATTAGCTTATTGCATGCCTATAATGTAGCATAATGGCTGTTTAACATGCGATTTGAGATTGTGCAGAATATCAGCATTACTAAATCATTACAACATTGCTTTGATTTATTCAAAAAGTTCCCTTGTTTAGCTTTCCTAAGATCTTTTGGCATGACTTTTCAGACAGTACCATGTCCACTGTCTCTTTTAATCTAATAACCTTACTATGGAAAGCCATCACCTTCGTAGTAGCTCTGAGCATCATTTGCCCTTTTCTTAATCAAACCATCATTTGTGTTGCTAATGATTATATTAGGTGGGTCTAACCATTTACTTAAACTCAAATCCTCTGCTATTGTTTCCTTAACGATACGCTCCTATACGGTACCCGCCAAACTAATGATTCGAAAGTTGACTTCAGTAATCGTATAGCACATACGTATAGCACATATCTGACTCCTAGCAGTTACAGAGAACAGATAGCATTTTCGATCTGCAAATTCTGGCCAGGACGCAACCTCGTACGTTTTAAAAAAATATTCGGATGCGATCCTCCAGTGCCAGAAATGTGGTGCATTCTGTTACAGTATTTTGTGTGACAGGTTCTGTACGTTTGCACATTTCATTTCCACGTGGCGAAATGTCACTTTGGATTGGAAGCTCTGTAACCATCGCACAGTACATCCTAACGATAATGCCTTAAAGTCATTACCAAAGCGTGTACACCCGCTTAGTTTTAACGGCAAGGTCGTGACTCCTGTTTGCAACTTCAGTGTTTTATGCCTCTTACGTGTAAAGTCATGACTTAAATGCCGCACGTGCATGCCGTCGAAACACATAACGTGGCCGCAGGGTCTTAGTTTCGTTGCTGCAATGTTTATACTTCTTAGGGGAACATTGTGACTTCATTGGAACAATGTTCATCCCACCTATCCATATGGCATAGCGGAACGAATCATTACATAATTACGGCAATATTCATGCCTCTAAACCACAAGACGTAGCCGTAAGGCATAGGCGTCGTTACTTCAACGTTTACACCTCTTAGCAGAGAAGCAGTAACTTCATACCTCACGACCGCAAGACTTTGTGCTCCTTGCTGTCTAACAGTTAAGCTATTACTTTATTGCCGTAATTTGTAAGACAGATATCTTTCAATGTGAGGCACCAGTGAGAGCTTAGTTACCTCTAAATCTCATTAGTCTTCATTATTTCAATACGCATGGATTATAACAAGGATGCATCAAACAAATCAAGTGAATAAAAACAATACAGCCATCTTTGAGTCTTAAACGTGATCTAAAGAAAACATGAACCCTTCACGTTTATTTAGTTTTGAAAGACCTGGTCTCACGTATAGATATTATAACATCAATTCAAGAAATGAGTATCAGCAATACGTTGCGCATTAGTTAGCATTTGTAGGCCGACTGGGTACTCAACAGTCCAAGATCCAATCATCAGAAAAAGGAATTGTGGAACAATAATAATGTCTGTGTAGTGACAGAGCACAAATAGTCAAATTTGTCGGAATGTGTTTGCAGCCAATCACTAAAAGGATTTCAATTTGTAGTTATTAAGAAAGTACGCCTGATTGTTTTGCGCCTTTTGGAAAATTGGATTGAAAGTTAGAGTAAGAAAAGGGTTTTCTAAACTACAGGAATAAATCAGCAAAGAGCAAGAACCGGATCACAATATGACTGCTCCATGTCGGCTATATTTAGGCTACAGATAAACTATCCCGCAGCGGTTTTAGAATCAAATGGGCTTTCTATTTACACGTTACTCATACCACGTAATGTCATTTTGCTGGTAAAGTTGTTCCGCTGGTGAAAGTGGTCCCAAAGTACACTTTGGGTAACCAGTGGCAGCCTCACGTAATCCTCTCTTTTAGTAAGTGATGTTATAAAATCCACAGATCACACATCAATTATCATGACTATTTCAGCCAACACAATTTGAATAGGAATACGTAAACTTGTGAGTCATCAGAATATCGTAGGCATCCATTGCAAAGGACTTTGGTACCCAATACTATGTGGTTCTACTCTATAGGTAAAGCAAGGATAAGTTGAGCAGTAGTGTAAGATGAACATCCGCTACTTGTGACGTATTTGCTACTCGACCAATCAGACTTACTGTATCAATGCAGCTTGCCACTGTGCTCATTCAGATGAGCGACTCAGCAAATGCCAGCCATTCACTGCAAAGCAACTCAAAGAGATAAATGTCTGATACTCTCAGAGTGAATTCTCATAAGATTGTTAAATATTCTAATATTTGTACAGTAGTGCTCTTTTTCTTAATTTAGCTGATCATTACAGTAATCCTATTTTATTTGGTTATTAAATTCTATTCTTGTTAATTTCATGTCGTGTCAATTACTAAAGGGGTAATGACCCCATAGAAATTAATATAACCACTAGAATGGAAACGAGGCCAAAAATCATGAACCCATCAAATTTCGCGCCAAAAACCAAGTATTGTATTACACTTTTGATAAATTGACAATTGGGTCTGTGGAAATCTTAAACGAAACATCAATGATACATACTTAGTTAATGTGGTGTAGTGACGCTTCTGCCCACGAACCTTTCTTGAGCGTCTTCTACAAACTAGCGTTGGAGCATTTAAGGTGTGGTAAAAAATGGCGGCTTCCTTGTTGGTACAACTGGAAAAAAAAGAAAAGCAGCCTCGCATTTATTCTAGAGTTCATATTTTTATGGTAATAACCTTCTGTCTATGTCACTATGAGTGGGGTTGGTTGATCAATAAGGAATGGGGTAACGATATAGGAGAACTTCTAATTAACAGACGACATCAATTTTCAACTCCTCAAGTAGTGTGACTATATAAAGAGGACGATGTTTACATCAGAAAGGCTTTTATAAAATTTTGGAACACAGAAAATACATGATCATTTTTTGTACAGTAAATGTTTTCCACTCAACCTAAAGATTTTAAATTTAGCTACAATGTTCAGAAATAATTTAAAAATCAATTATCTAAAAAACATTCAGGGGTGTTTGACGCATTAGGGCTTTTGAAACAGCGACGTTTTATCAACAAGAGCTAGTAAATGAGGTCATTTATAAGAATAGTGGCATTTAAAAGAGCAAGAGCATTCAAAAGATACATTTTCACTTATCAATCGTCTTACATTTCTTCATTCTGTTGACAGCCATGTCAAGGACGCACATCAGAAAACAAAGTTAGTGTCACGAAGTACACAGAGCAAAACACAACTCACATTTAATCATCTCTTTCTCGAACCTTGCCTAAACGTAATCCTGACGTCAACAAACGTCTTACTCGTGCAATGTTCAAAACTCAACTACCAAACAATCTACTCAACAACATAAGCACATGGTAAAGATGACCTCTCATTGGTTAAGATAATCATGTGACTAATGCATAGGAAACCATTGCCACAATAGGGTGATCTCCATAAGACGAAGTAAGGGAAAGTAGTTGCTGTAACAATGTAGTAGCGAAGATCAATAGGTTCCCCTTTCAAGTTTGCCTTCCAAAATTCAAGTTGACATACTCAAGTTTTACAATAGGTCTGTTTTACTACTTAACTCTATACAGAAACAATGCTATGTCAATTTCCAGTTTCTTTCGTTATATGTCAAGCCATTTCACAGAGGTCACTGATTTGCCCCATCTTTCCTTATACGGTCAGTGCGTTGGCCACGTTGGGGCACTGTAGTGTGTCTCTCTGTAGTAGAATGACCTTATGAGCTTGACGTGTATACAATGATCGATAACGACCACAACAATGCCTGCGTTAACATGTGTTAAACATAATAGATATAAATGAAAACTCCCCCTGTTTTAGAATACATTGCCACACGTCCAACCAGATAGCTAGCGCTCATCTGCCGTACTCCTTACTTACACCTCCTTTTGTTCTCATACCACTACGTCACATGTTATTTTTAGAACATTAAATTCTGCTGAACTTGCTCTTATTACAAGATTACATCCCAATTCTAGAAGCATCTGCTAAAACTGCTGACTACTACTTCACACTCTCTAACGGCTAATACATGCCCTGTAGAGATGTTATACTGGTCTTTGCACCCTAACAAACATGAATAACAAAGTGTTCTACGCGCTAGATATGAAACGATATCTTAAGTCTCCCACACAACTGGGAACACAGATTGACTGCATTATTGATCCAGGTGCGTTACACAATTTTAAGCTGCTGTTTTCGATGAAATGCACATTCTGTAAATTTTGGGACTTTACGTTAAGTAAAAGGGCATATAATCAACTTGTACCTAAGCAGTGATCCAGTTACTCCAATGATTGGGTTAGTTGACATATTTTAGTGAAATATTTCAAATTGTATAAGTAACAGTAGAGCGTCAAAATATAATCGCTATATATTTGGGAGAGGCAATTTATTGTCTTTGCTTTGTCTAATCTTATTTGGGAACTCTTATTCCAAAAAACCGCTCAACTTACCCAGCCATGGACTTATAAATAATAATTTAGAAGTCCATGTTTCCCAGCCTTCACTTCCCTTTTTATGAGTAACATTTAATTTCGTCATTTGAAAGTGATGCAAATGCTAAGCAAAAACAATAAATATCCCATATTAAAGTGGTTTCGACAAACCATAAAAGAAGATGAAAACTGAAAAAGGGATAAAAGGAAGAAAAGGGGACTTTATAAGACAACTATAATTTTAAAAGCATATGCAGTTAAAAGTTCTGAGAATGTGATCACACAAAACGCGAAAAACTCAATAAACATGAAATGCATACGTCGCTGGCAATCCGAGAAGTCGGTCGCGAATTCTCCCCACCAGCAGCAACCTGATTTTTTAGGTTTCGCTATTAGCTTCATCAGTGCCACACTAGGAATCATGAAATACATAGTATAAAACTAAACAAAAAATGAATGGGCATATATATATATATATCCAATCTGCAGAGAGAACTGTTTTTCCCTTTTGGGCTCATCAGTGCAGAACAGACCGTTGAGACTATTCTAGCTATGTAACTAGCAAAGTTGCTATAAAGCAATTTAAAGAATTCATATGGTACCATGCCAGAGTGCTCAAACTGCGCAAGCACAGTGCGCAATGCATAATGCATATATGTATATTTATATATATACATGTATAAGTACTCAGGCGGACACATAAGCAGTCATGAACTACATAGTATAGAACTAGAGTATTCAATACAACAAGGCAGAGCCCAGAAAACTAGTTTTCGCGGTCTGAAGAACGTCAGCAGTTAGGACGTACAAACTTAGGTAACTGCGGTATTTCGCTTTTCCTTCTTCACCACTGCTTAGTAGTATATATTGATATCTATCTACAGATCCCCATCATCGTAGCTCTTGTAAATTGCAAGTAAAGAATGCATTAATAAACAGTTAACAAGGAAAGCAAAAAAGGAAACGTCTCCAAAATACTGGTAGCTGTCAAGAGCAGTTTTAATAGTATGACCAATTTATAGTTGGGATACTGCGGAAACATCACATCGTAGATCGCAGGTAATCGTCTAAGACAAAACTATATGGTTATACTTTTGCATGTTAGAGCATTGATGAAGGAAAATTTTATGCAAGCATCGACTTTAGCTATGTCATGGTTTGCATTGTAGTAAAGGGTTTTTTAAAAGCGATGTACACTATTTGTCAGTACTCCCAGTTATTCATTGTCCTTGCGTAGAGCACATTAGAACAACCGAGGTCAAAGATGTAAGTGAGCAATCAAGAAAAATTAACTGACCAGAGCGCTGCGTCCTTCTTGATGTCTCTTTCTTTCGTGTTGTCTCCCACTGTCCTTCTTAAATGATATGTTTTCAGGGGATGTGCTGAGTACTGTTGAGAAGAGAATTTGTGTACCCATACGATAAAAAAGAGACGAAAGGACAATGAAGGTAGTCATATTTCACAGTGTTCGAGCGTACGACTGTAACTAAACTTAGGGAAAAGTTCATTCCGCTTGCTTATTTATATTTAGAGTCATTTTGTCCTAGTACCTATAGTAGATGGCACTTCTACCCTTTACAAACGATAGTGCAGCAACAAGGTTAAAATTAAGGAAGGGGTGGAAGAGCCTCAAAGTAACCAAGTGTGCAGTTGGTCTATTGCTTCTGAAAAGTTAAGATTTGTATGTTAGTCCAAACTTTTCACTAGTACCTTGCAGCTTAGTAAAATTTACGAGCTTATTGAAACGACATAAAAATTCAGGTGGCGACGACAAATTTCTAAAAAAGACTGGATCGAGCAACCTATTGTTTTCAACAGCGAAAAAATGTGGTCACGAATACTAGCCCCCAGAAGTATAGCGCGAGAAGGTCCGCCATGTTGCGTAACATTGTTCGTAACTTTTGTGTTATGGGGATTGAAGTGGCGTCCAACGGCTGACCTCTCTTTGAGACGGAAGATGTTCCATCCAGTGCTTTTTAGACGTCAGTGGCATCGACGTATTGGTAGACTCGGGCACCCCAGTTCCCTCCTACTTAGTAAGGCCTGAAATTTACATACTTTTTGTCTACTTTAGAAGCAGTAGTCTCCTTGAAGTCCATTCCCATAACTTCCTAGATCTCTTAGAAGATATCTGCGGCACGAAGTATAGCTGATATCTGTATTCTGCACGTTTCGGGAAGAATTGTCTTGGGACTTGTAACGATTATTTCGCAATAGGACACCTGGTGTCCTAGAAGTATAAAAAGGAGAAAGTACACGTGGTTCATCCTTCGGGTCAACCAACGCTGCACGAAACTACGAAAGAAGTCTGATTTTCAAATTTGTGTCCTGTTCAGAGAGGGAAGACGAGTCTCTGTTCCTGTCAAAGACGATTAAAGATTCGATCAACAGCACCATCAATACAGTAATGAAGCAATCTATGGCCGAAATTTCCGGCATTATTGAAGAAAAGTTTGAAGGCTTCGCTCAATCGTTTTATGAGGACAATAGTTCTGCTGTCGAAAAAGCTTCTGCTGTTTTTAAAGCTAAGAGGGAGGCTTTCACCTGCAAAGGAAAAGGAAATCAACAACAATTTGACCACTCAGTCCAGGGTTTAGAGAAGCTGGACGATTGTTCCCAGCACTTGAGAAGGAGATCCTATGAGAAGGCGAAACACTCGGTCGACGAAGCATCTACATTGGTTCTAAAGCGAATAAAAGCAATCAAACTCGCAGATAAGAGTAACTATAGCTGGACCATGGTCAATGAGTATCTCTCCGACGAGTTGGCGTCGGATTCGGAGGACGAGAAGCGGATTTATCGATCCGAGAAGAGGGCAGAGAGGCGAATTAAGGAAATGCAAAGACAACGGAAGGAGAAAAGAGCTAGATTCAGTTATTCCTCTAGAGCTTCTGGTTCCTCTGATCGCGGTACCTACAGTCGACCAAACTCCAGGAGACTTGGACCATGTTACAAGATAAGTATATTTTTGCCTTCCCCACTCTTCTATCTTGCAGTTCACAACTTGCTTTGTACTACTTCGTGATGACCCATATGCAACTTCTCAATGCATATTCTGTGTTGTTTCTTGTGTTATTCTGGAGAATAGTGCAGAATGAAGATTTCAGGAAGGAATCGTTGGATTTGTGGAAGGTGTTCATTGACAGACAAGGCCATGGAACCTTTCAAATACAATGAAGAGCGGTTTACTTTTGATTTGGACATATTGAGTTTCCACTGCGTTTAATGCACGAGCTGCATAAGCAGCCAGACGCCATTCCTAATCAAGCAGCATCTCCATGATGGTACCTAATCCATGTTAACTGATATCTGATGAGATGCGCAATGGAAGGGATGGGTTGTAGAACTGTAGAACTGCAGCTGTGATTAGACGTTTCTTAAGAGTTTCAACAGCATCCATCTATGGTTGGTCAAAGGACTATTTACATATTTTTGTGTAGGAGGTGAAGAGGAGTTGTTATGTTTGAGAGATTAGAAATGAGCCTGCCAATCTGGCTACCATGTCAAGAAAGCGTTGTAGCTGTTGTTTATTTGTAGCCAGTGGCATATCCTTTATAGCAGATGCTTTGGACGGGCTAATGTGGATACCATCCCGAGAAATGTCATGCCCAAGAAATGTTACTTGTCATTCTTTGAATGTACACTTGGACTTGTTACGCTTGAATCCAGCCTCACGAATGCGAGAAAGCACAAGATGAAGATTGGAATCACGTTCGTCTTCAGACTTTGCCCAAATGATGATATCATCCCGAGAGTTGGCAATTTCATGAAAACCTGAAATAATCTGTGATATTTCTGCTTGAAATGTTTCACTTGCTGAGTGAATACTATACGGGAGACGTTTAAATCGATAACGACCAAAATTTTGGGCGTAACAAGTGTCAGGAGACGTGAACTTTCGTCATGAACACAAATATGCACGTAACTTTGGCTAGCATCTTGTTTGGAGAGAACCTTGGCACCGGCCATTTTAGTCATGATGTCTTTTTCAGTTAGAAGTTGGTAATGTTCCCTCCGGATTGATGAATTGAGATGGCGTGGGGTAAAGTTTGCCAATGGTTTTGGTCAGCACAAGAAAGGAGTAAAACAAGTCAGTAGGTTGTTGAATTGGAAGCAATTACATCCTGTTTGACCAGCATGAACTATTTCTGTTCTTTTGGTCTTAGGCTTATTGGAATCCTTCTAGGGTGCATCACAAGTGATTTAGCATACGGTTAACGCGATATGTGATACTTAGGTGGTATGCATCCAAATTCATCAAAACAATCAAAAAATTAGTGGAATGTGGAGTTATAGTCAGAAGCAATAACCTAAACACGCTGGATTAGCTGAAGCTGTGCAGGGGTATCGAGGCCTCGAATGGGTGTAGCTGTTGCATTGGCTACGTCGAGCATAATTGGAATTTATTTTATTGGTCTTCGTGATAGATACTGACGGAACCTCTGCTTTGTTCTGGTATTTCTATATAATTATAAGATGATAATTTAATAGTTATATAAAAGGGGGCCTGGTTGTGGATTTAGCCTGGGAACGTTTGCCTTAGGAAGTATATTGAATTGTGCGCCTGTATCGGTTTTTAATGGAATAGTTGTGTTAGAGATGGATTTGGATGGATAATGTGACCTGTGAGTATGTTTGTGTGTGCCGGACCTTGCTTGCGGTGTCTTCTGGGAGTGAGTAATGGCATTGATTGCAGGAGTTTGCTGACGTTTATGAGAGTGCTTCACTGATTTCTCTGCCGCTTGACCAAGCTTTATTGTACTTTATAGTGTGTGTTAGGTCTGGTTCACGTAGCATGGGTCAGACGTTAATCTCGTAAGCCACGAACGAAAATATTCCAGATAAGAGAGTCCCTTTAGGTCTCCAAACTCACATTCTTGACTTGATAAAAGTAGTTCTGCGATAAAATAAAGTTATGGTATTCCTTTCAACTGTTTATGAGTAAATAATTTATGTCTTAACATATATATGTGCTAGCGAGGGCGACAGTATGATTCAAACTTAGTAATAATAATATAAAGTTTAAATTTATCACCTTCGGATGTAAAAGTCAAATGTGTTATGTAATTCACACCGACGAGGTGTAATACAAGTGAGTAAAATGAAACTTCTACGATTTGGCTTCTGCTCAGCATCTGCAGCACCGAGGAAGAGTTCATATTCCTGTCTCCAAGTGCGTCATGACTGTGCAAGATTGTGTCTGATACATGTATTTAA
>JAAAKL020011922.1:0-13366 GCA_010016065.2 Carybdea cf. marsupialis auct. non (Linnaeus, 1758)
GATGCATTTTCATATGACATAAATCGTACTTTTCGATTTCTTCAACGTACGCCGGTCACACGGAGCTGCGTACGGCACTTTGAATTGATTTTTTGAGACCTGTCATCCATTATTATAGTTGCTGTAAATGATATAATCATCTGTAAGTAAGATTGATTCCCCAGTCAGAAAATCCATGAATAAGAGTACATACTGCCTTTGACTACTTGGTATCTCTATTACTGGACTTACTCGCGCTAGGTAGAGCGTTTTCCAGTTCATTATATAACAGATACAAACAAACCTTATGGGATCAGAACGTAAACTTGGCCTGGTTACACAAGACAAGCGAAATGAAGTTCAAGGAATCATCTCTCCAACATCATCTCCTTCCTACGAAAGCGGCAATAACTTTCTATTCACGGTCAACACATCGGGAAAGCAACCAATCACTGAGGTGAATATCAAAGACATCTCCCTTCACATTTGTCATTGGTAGCAAATTGTCTATCAAAGTGATCACCAAGGCGGGATTTTGTTAGCTCTAACAATGACATACCCATCAACATCTTTGCAAGACATCAGCTAAAATCTGTCCATACAATTGACAACAACCTCTGCCAATTGATGGTGAGTTCTCAGCAGATGTCAAATTTGGTGCTTCCTAAGACAAAGAGCTTTTGTCTCCTTGGCTTTCCAACTACCATACCTCAGAGAATCCTCCATTTGGCAGTAAACTCTTTGGATCTAAGTCATCCAAGTCCAGCTGTGACAAAAGTCATCAAGGCACGTCAACATTTGTTTTCTGGCACAGGGAAACTCAAGAATTGTAACGTCAAACAGGACATCAACCCAAGCCTGACCCTGATTGTACAAAAAGCCGGAAGAATACCACTCAACCTTAAAAAGCGACAGTTTTGACATTGTAATCATCAGCCAATTAATTTGATAATAGAATTACGTGCCTTTACAAATGAAAGCATTGTGCTTTCACAGTAAGTTGGTGAGTGACGTGAGAAAAGTGAAAATTAGAATACGAAGTATATGTTACATTTCACTTGTAGTATATCGTTGGTTTTTTTTCCTGATTACTGTGTGCAATTGTTTACTACACACTTTCATATTTCACTTCGACACTGTAATTGATACGATGGCAGGACCCTTGATTCTACTCCTCAAAGGTAACACAGTTTTTTGTGACACAGTTCACTACATTTAAACTTAAGACTGTCAAAATGATTTAACTTTTTTTCGTCGTTTAATGCCTTCTTTTCTAATTTATGGGATTTGACTGTGCCCGCTTTCATGGGAATTGTTGCTGGAGCATAGAGCACTTTAGGATCGGATGCCCTGCCTGTCATAATCTATAAAACTTCCTGGGATCGAACCCTGACCGTCATGACGCTCTTGATCTGAAGGCCAGGAACGTATTGACTAGGCCACGGCGGCGGAACTGAATCAAAGGATTTAACGTCGAGTATGGCTATAAGCAACTTTAATCCAATTAATGATGTTGGGTGGCAAAGAGGGAATAGAAGTCAGTATTAGACAGAATAGAGCGTCCTCTTTTGAGGCATCAATGACACAGGTTTTCAGTCATTCCAATTGGTGACCCCAAGTTTAGGTACTATATAGTTGAAATATCTGGTGGGGCTTAAGCACTATTTTGTTGTGTCCTTTGGGCCAGGTTTAATGGAACTCAGTGTAATCCATGATTCTGGAGCTTATATTTCTCTTTCAACTGCGAAATGCTTTGCATGTTGCACTGTAACTAAGATTAAATAGACCTGTTAAGTCTTTTGATAAAAATTTCTCCTGTTGTAAGCTATGGCTAATAATGTAATAAATACCCTCTTACGTTATGAAGTTTGCATTTATACAACAGAAATAGGAACCCATTTGTCAATACGTAAATTTTTCGTCTTTTGCCCATCTTTGAGTGCTGTTGTCAAGACTATGTAGTCCAGTTTCATAGGTTCATCATGACTGAATTACGTAATTATTATTACATGTTGCTCTATGTGTAGTTCTTTTCAGCTATTTGCCATCTCACTACTCATTTTATCAGTCTAGTACATCCGCTATTACATATTCTCTTTGTATGTAGTCGTTTGTTAATTTTATGTTAGACTGAACTTGCAACAAGTGTGGTTGCCTTATAGAAAATACTTTTTTGGCCGTTGTTTATTTTTATGCGTACGAGTGAGAGGTGATGAATAATCATGTTTCTAAAATATTTTTTCAGCGATTGAAAAAGGCAAACGCAAAGTCACAAGAAGCTTATGATGCGGATTCGGAGGGAGATGTTAACAGCCGTGCCCTTTCAAATAATAAGAAAACAGAAAAGAGATCAATATCGACAGTTGCTTCTGACTCACAGGAGGAAGCCAATTCTGAAATGATGTTAATTGATGATATAGACTGCAACCAATCAGTACATGTGGAGAAGAAGGCTACTGCTTCAATGGGAAGTAGTTACAAATCATTGTTAAAATCACTTGTTAACAAGGAGAATTTAACTCCGCCGGAAACTCATTCGACTCCTTCCGTGACACAAGTTAAAAAGTTAGACGATTCTTTATTTGGATTTAATATGCTCGATTCACCCCTTCCCTTCTCGCCAGTTGTCGCTGCCCCTGTGGCAAAAGAGACCCACCCCGTTTCTCCATCACCCAGTCACTGTAGTATTCCACATAGCCCTAGCAGCAGCATACCGTCTACTATGTCACCTGTCAAACGGAAGATTGGTTTTGGTTTTTATGATATACCAATAGAGATTCCAAAGAAAAAGGCCAAAAAGAAGCCTAAAGGAGGGCAACAGAAAAAGGTTAGTAACTTCATATGACTTAGTATAGTAAGTTACGCCGTGGTTTATTATTTTTATTATCATTGTAACTGTCAGATTTAAAACAAGGTTAGAGATAAACTACAGAAGAAAATTAACTAAGTATGAAAACCTTTGTTCAGCGTTTAAGGATAACTGTACCATCTAATAATGAGTCCAGTTTGGGCACTTTATGAAAACAGCAATAGATTGATACCCTAAGAAACGGAATTTTTGATTAAGAAAATAATAAGTTACTGTATTCGTACTTTTTATTTTTTTTTTCTAAACGAAACCCTAGCTGGTCAGCTCCCGAACTTCAGAAATGTGGATTTAGAACGGTGCTTGTCTCACAAATGTTAGCCGTCACTAAGAATTAGGAGCAGCTGCTGCTCTTGTATAGATAAATGGCTAGTTCGTTTTGTAGTTTGCTTGTTAAAGTCATACAGTCCCCCAAAGATTCAGAAGTGTTACAATTCTTAGTATTTTCTGCCAATTATCCAAATCTCTTTCCAATATAGGGTTGCCAGAGTTGAATACTGGAACCGATACACAGCAAAACATCCTTGCATTCCAGGTTTTTGGCATTGATCATTTTAAACGTGAATTTTTAGGTGTGGTTAGTATATTGTGTCAATGCCCCATCTTGGACCTATTGTATCCACCGTAATTGAAATATGGTTTTGAAAATGGAAGAAAAATCGTAACTGCATGTAATGCCAGAAGCAATCTTGATCACATTGATAATTTCAACCAAAATTCCAGATAGTGTGAAGAATAAGAGCATTAATTTTAGATTTATGACATTTTAAACACAATAAATCCATCTTGCAAAACTCGTAGCAATCTGAGTGCTTATTGTATATGGTGACGCGATTCTTTCATACATAGTAAGACTCTCAATTCCATTCGATGCCTTGCAATCACATTCATTTAAGCTCTAGTAACTCCCTTTCTTGTCTGAACATTCCCAACAAATATTGTAAGCTGTTGAAGCATGTAACCCTATTTTAATAATTTGGTGTAGCACAGCAAAAGTCTCTTGGATAGTCATTGAAAATGTACGTACAGCAAGTTATCCGACCCTCGAATTTGATTGCAGTTTGTTAATGTAGTAAGGAATGTAAGGAATCAGGAAGGTAAGCTAAATGATGCCTCCACGAATGCATCCTGATTGCATCGAGTATTTTGTGCCCTAAGAAAGAAAAGTTTATTGATTATACACATGTCTTTTTGTGACCTTTGTAAAAAAGCAGTTGTTTCCAGTATAACATTGGTAGGTTACAATTGATCCTTTCTTTCCTGACTCTTATCATAGATTCCTATTACCGGGTCTACGCCATAGGACCACGTTTCGAGAGGCAAAAAGATATATATATATATATATATATATACGTAACCTAAGATTAACTAAAGTTGTCTTACCATTCGATATGCCATTATGGTGTCTGAAGAAGATCATATAAATTAGTGAAAGAACAAAGGGTATCTAAAACCGAAAACTGGTAGAAACATCGTCATATTAGTGCAATCACTGGAACCTGCGAAGAGCCTTGTTACGTTTTAGTGGATTGTAGTGCTTTAGTTTAGACAATAATTTCAACAGTCAGTTTTGGTATCATACTTCATACTATGTGATTAAAAATTGAACTTCGATATGCTAAGACAAAGACGAAAGAGTGAAAAAATATGGTTGGATTGGGCCATTGTATATATTTTAGTAAATATAACGTTTCTCCTGTTTTCAAATCCTCAAGGCCGAAATTCAGTCAAATTTAGCAATTTCCAGAACAGATGCTGAAATTAGCATTTTTGAAGAAAAACATTAGGCTGCCCAAGAAATATGAAACATCGAGTGTCAAACATCCCAATACGTTGCCTAGAATTCTTCAGTAGATGACAGAAGTGCCAGTAGATGATGATTAACTTTTAAAAGTTTGTACAGTAAAACATCTGAATTATTACCATAAATGGCTGTTTACTTTAATGTACTAGGATAGGGGATAAAGCTTTTGTTACGAACAACTGCAGTAGCATTAATTAAGGAAGGACGAGGCATACTGATTTTTTTGTTAATTAAGATTTCCTCAAGTTTATTAATGCATTTACAAAGCAATGTTAGATAACTTCATCAGCAAATGCAGTTGGTAAGCGGCTTTGAAGATACCATTTGAAGGCAAATATTAGCCAAATCTAGTTTGTCTCCAAGAAGTAGTCAGTGTTCTTTGCGTTCAATACTTTGTCAAGTAAAGCCCTTGTAAAGGCTGGTTGAACCGTCTGGTATGAGCTTAACGGGTTTTCCTACTTGACGATGGATTGGACTATTGATTTAAAAACGCAATAAAACTAACCTTTGCTTGCTCTCATTCTTGTGTTTGGATTACAATTAGGTCAAACCAGAGGAGACAGGACTGGAAGCATTAAGGAAGGAGTTTCAAGAAATAGAAATGCATGAGCTTTTGGTGGAATAGCTTGCATTGTATGATGAAGTTCTTGTGTGACAAGGATGAATTCTGGCGTAAGATTGCCATGTATGTTTATGTGAGAATGTCTAAGAAAAGAAGTTAGTAATTGTGCTACGTCGTCATTAGATGATGCTATATATGAGTTAGTACGATTTCATGAACTTCAATGTATGTTACCTGACCTCATAGGCACATGTACAGCACATTTTTCATGTTGTGATTTAAGTGTCATGGAGTGGTTGCTCTATAGAGTGGCGCAAGTTGTTGATATCAGTCAGCAGTGACTCCGTCCTGACAATATTGGTGCAAGTATCAAGGATCCAAGGATCAAACTGCACCAGATACTCAATAGGTGCTCGATAATTGTTGGAACGGAGTATGTGCTACATAGTCATTGATATTGATAGGCATATGGTATGCGTCACTTCCTATTCGTTTGCCATGTAGGACGTTTCATGCTTTGATGTTCTGATTTTGTTTCGCGGTGCGAATCCGCATTTATTGCACGCCAGTAAAGATTAAATCCCAGAACTTCTGTAACCGTTGTGAATAGGGGGAAATCTTAACCGTAGACATTCTAGTTGTGCTTTTGAAGATTCCTTTGGTGAATTCATTGGATTATTGGCGCCATTTTATACAACGTACCGTGGTATGCCCTCAACTTTTTTCACTTAAGATACATTTTCACCAGAAATAATAGATGAAGTTAGATTACTAGATTCAGAATTTGTTACTTTGAATTCATCAAATTTGACATCTATTCAAGCAATTTTAGAATACGTTAAGCCCGTCCGTTATTCTTTACGGTCTCGCGAATTGACAAAGTACGGCCGTGCTGTGATAATTGCGACTAATGTATGTATTAAGTGCATCTCTAGAGTATATTCGTTTATGCTCTACCAGAGACATCGCAAGTCATATTTCAATTCCAAATATCTTTTAAATATTGCATAGGCATCGAAGAGAATGTATGTATGAGACCATGGGCGCAACCCACCGCCAAGATTAAGAGACCTTTTCTTTCATATCATACACGAACGAGCCCTTGTTTCATGGCCATAGCCAATTTATATGTTACGCTGCCCTTTGAAAGGGAATACGGTTATATTTGGGTGATAATTTTACGTCTCGGAAACGATTCAGTGTTGTAAGTCAACATCAGATCATTACTCAAAGATATCCGTTTATTTCTTCATACTCTTTGACACATTTTCTTGTCATTGGTATACAAATTATTGAAATTAGCCAGATGTGAATGTATATTCAAGAGATTATTTAAAAGGGGTTCATAGATATTGTAAAAATCTGTGGAAGAAAGAGACGCAAATACCACAAAACTAGCAACGACAGAAACAAGTAATTCACACCATTGTTCGAGAAGGGAAAGTGGGATAGAAGTGGTTTTTGACTGTACTCCCCATGCACTAGGATACTCAAAAGGGAACCACCAAGCCACTTGGAGCAATCTTTAGTTTGTAACTGATGTCCACTCTAAGTAACGCCATGGAGAGATCATGACAAGGAGTCACTTATCAGAAGAGGCATGTTCAGACCTACTCTGTGGAGACTTCACAAATGTGAGATAACAGTCCTTCGAATGCATTAGACACACCTTGTCATTACTTCTTTATTTGTAAAGGATGTTTAAATTAGTATTTGATGTTTGATTTTGTAAATATTTTTAAAATTGTTGTGAGCTGCACTAGACGTTTTTTCATCATTTTTCAGTCGAACACTGTGGACTTACATCCCGTCACATCATAAATATCACAATCGCAGCTATTCATTATCTTCAATTATTCAATTAGTTTCGCAATACTGCAGTTTCTTCTAGCGAATTCAAGGCCTTTACAGTATGTGATTTTGTTTGTGTGAGATTCTTTACTTCGTATCTTCGCAATTATCACTTTGAAAGTGTAGCTGCTCCTGTATTTCAGGATAGTTTTGTGTTACGATTAGCGTGAAGTCACCTGTATGACATTATATCCTCGCAGGTTATTTGTGCAGAGCTTCTGCGCACTACACTGTTAGGTTTGCGTTTAACTTATCGCTTATATAATACGGGTTTTGTGTTAATTTTCGTGGAATATTAACGTATCATTTGTGAATCAATTTTGAGTATGTTTGTAAAAACCTCCTGTTTTCCCTCGTTCACTTGCCAAATGGTACAGAAATTGTGACTGGTTTAGAAGGTAGTCGTGGCAATCAAGAGAATCCAACCTCTATTGTTTATGATAATCCGTTTTCAATATGAACTTTTCAGATTCACTAGACATGATGTCTCACGTTGTCTTTGCATATGCCCTTACTGGCAATAGGTCCGTTATTACTCCATTGAACGTCACTACTCATTACCATGCCCTCGATCGTGACTTCTGATTTTTTTTCACTTGTATTCCCAGAGACTTTCCAATTTAAATAGTGCAAATACAAAGATGTAGCAGCTTCAACCGTTCATCTGTAGGGTCGATAGATTGCTGTTTTCCCATTTTCAGGCACCCAAATAGAGAAACATTTCTGGTAGTAAGATCTTGATTAAGAATTACAATAGACGTATTGGAAGTACTCGCCTAGAACTACACTAGGATTGGAGAAAAAATAGGCTTTGCTAGGACTAAGCCTTGAAATCTAGTTTAATTGCGGCATTAGGAGGATTTTTCATCTACTAATTCCTTCAGTGTCGTCGGGTCTTTAGTTCATTCGTCTAACGAGTCTTGCACCATACCAGACTTTGGGCGTGTTTACAGATTCTTTGTTTTTTTAGTAGCAGCTAGCAATTGTATTTAATTTAAAGAAAACATGAAAAATATGAATGTGCATTTTTATGTACTCGTAATGTTGTAAGATATGGCGTCGTCAGTTTACCCTGGGTGTGATTTACTTGCTATATTTCTCTCCTATTATTTACTTTTGTAACTGTGTACATCATACGATGTTAAGCGTTCTTGTGCGATATGCAAATGTATCCCATTTAATGTCTCCTTAAGGTATCATTTGCTGAGCAATTTTGAGTATTTGTGTAGAACACATCTGTTTTCCCTTTTCTATTTTCAAATGGTACAGCAATTATGACTGGTGAGGAGGGACTACATGAGGATGGCCAGAATCTAATCTCCATTATTTACAACGATGCGTTTTTACTTAAGTATTTAATTGAATTTTTCTGATTCAATAAACATGATGTCCCACGCTGTCTTTGCTTATCCTGTTGTTGGCAATAGTTCCAATGTTACTCGATTGATGATAGTTAGACACTTTTGGCAACAGCGTTAATTGTTTTATCCTTTTGTGGCACAGGTTGTCCTTTGGGCCATTAGATGGTTTATTAATGAAGGTCATACTAGTCAACTGTGAGGAGCGTTGCAACGGAAGCTCAAAGTCGAGTGGGCAATAAACGGTTCTCAGTGCCCCCCACTTTCGGAAAGCAGTATCCATAACAAAAATCAGACAAACTCGCTGCAAAACAAAGTCTGTGATATAGAGGAGAAGTGGGGCCGTATAAATCATACGATACCTTATTCATTACCATTGGGCATTCTCGTTACTCTCTCTCTTGACAAGCGCTAGCATTCCATGGTATGAATAAATAAGCATGTTTACTATCGAGAAGCCACTTATGTTTACTTCAGTAGTCGTAAATGCAAGGCTATTCAAATATTTATGACTGTCATGGATTCGTTTTTATCTAAGTGTTAGAAACCGCTAATGGTAATAGTACATCTATCAAAGTGCTTCACAGGGTTACTTATTGTCTATTATTGAAATTTGACGACTACCAGATCACTCACTTTGACATGACAAATCGGCTATTTCTGAAACAAGTAAACACAGACGTGAGAGCGCAAAAGCTGTTAAGGAAACGTGGAGTGTGACTCATGAAGAGTGAAAAGGTAATTGAACCATACTTTATTGTTTTGCAAGGTCATAAAACTAAAGATTTCGAAGCACACAATCGTATCATAAGCAACAAAACTGCATTTTGGAAGTTTCTTCAGTTCTGTACAAATATAAGCAACACAAAAAGTTTTTTTGTAGCTATAATAGAAAGGGACACGCTTTCAAAACTAAGGAAGTAAAACTCGCAAAAAAGAGAACCACAGTGACTTCTTTGTTACATCACTTATCGAACGCTGCATCTCATATTTAGTTTATGTTACGCAATGTAATAGATTCCAAAACGTTTATTTTTGAATTGGTGAACAAATATATAGTTTGATGTGCGTCGTTAGGGTTAAATGACAACATGAGCAAGCGAAAGCAGACATCACTAGCCGTTGCTATGAATGAATTTTGGTGTAAGAACATGTTAGATATGAATCTTATAAGACAAGGAATCCTTCGAAGAGCCTACATAAAATGATTAATGGGCATAACAGAATGATAATATTCAAAATGCTACAACGACAGTTGTGGAAGAAACTTAACACAACACATTGTATTACTTAACTGTTAATTTCAAGAACTTCCCTCTACCAAAGATATGACTTTTTTTTCATTTTTCCTTCCAACATATAATATAATTAGTTGAACGATATTCAGCAACCATTAACAAACTGAAGATCTAGATATTGGCTAAAAACTAGGCAAATTGTGATCTGACCGAGATCCTACGTTGCTTATTAAAATCATATGTTACCTCTACGTATAACATTCAGATACGTAATTGGTTCTTTTCATGATATTTTGATAACCATTTCATTGAAACAAGTTCTTGAGTCAGATTCTTAAAGTGCTAATTGCAACCTTACGTCTGAAAAGCAAAACATTTCAAACTGGACGCACTGTAGTGCAAAGCGTGTTATAAGGATTATGTTGGTGTTTCGATACCGCATTCAACTGTGAAATGTCATTATGATAGGATTAATTCGAGTGATTAAGGATGAGATGTTTTTAATAACACGTAAGTGATAAAATCCAGAAATCGAGCTAGTGAGTAACACTGATGCTTGTCCACTGCAGAAGTGCAGCAAGGAGCAACTCAAAATAAACTGCGTGTTCTTTGCAGGTCTTCGAAATCTTGACAGCTACTATTAAAATGGAGGCGTTTTCCTATGCGTTACATCGTAGCGATGGAGCAAATTCGTGGCTCCTACAGTTTTTTAAAATTAAGTGCATCGTGGTTTACTTCACAGCTTTTTGTCCGATTCCTCGTAAATTTCCGCCTGCAAATATCTGAGTTTTCGGAAGGTTTGTAAACACGGCGCGAAAGGGATATCATGTGATGTCCTGACCTTGTTTTTTTACAAATTTTGATAGACTTCCTGTCTGTTACACTGGGAGGCGGAGAAAAAGCCCAAATCTGGAACGGTATATTGCCCTTGGCCTTTCGACATATCCCCTATAACTCAGGCATCAGTCTCACATTTTTGGCTGGTATTTGTTCAACTTTAGCTTTGTACCTCAGTTCCATGCTAGCTGATTTCCTTCTGTCAAACGCAACTGTTTCTGTTGTAATAATTCTTCCAACATTTCCGTCTACCACTTCTCATGAGCCCCCGTGGTCTAGTGGTCAAGGAATCGGACTCGCATGCGAGAGGGTGGGGGTAGGAATTACGCCTAGCCCGAAATAAACACTTTAGGTTGGGAAGGCAATGGGAGACCACCCCTGTAAATGTGCTCTCTCCCTGGGACATTGCTTACTCTGGCTGGGCAATAGGCTACGCCCGAAATCGAGTATGCTATAAAAAACCTAAAAACCTTCTCATACACACATTTTTATTTGGTCTTACAGCTCTCTACACAAAAATTTTCACCTGTTGGTTTTATAAACCTTGCTCTCATCTCTGATTTTTCGAAACGCTCATTGCTCCATCTGTCTCTTACCTCTCTTCATCCTCTTAAACTTCGTTCACAGTGTTACAACTACTGGTTTGTGGTGAGAGTATGTCTCATACGGGTCCTGAACATTTAATTTACTAGGATGTGATCTCCATGTATGCCATTTACTTATCCTCTGTTTAATACAAGTATTAGTAAAAGTTATCTTGTTGCCTTTGTAAAATACAACCAGTTGTCTACCCGTTATATTTTGGCATACCAGTGCATGACACTATCAGCTTTTCCATTTTTTATTCCCAGCCGTAGCATTAAGATCCCCTATTTCTTAGATTCTGTCTTTAAAATCTCTCTTTTTTCTGATACTAGCAGACTATGAAGCTTAAAATGCTGGTGTCTTTGGTTCAACTTTATCTGCTGTTGATTCATATGCAAGTATTAGTGAAGTGTTTTCAGGCTCACTTTTAAAATTGGTGCACCTGATTCTTCAGAAATGCATTCATGATTTTCAA
This sequence comes from Carybdea cf. marsupialis auct. non (Linnaeus, 1758), assembly GCA_010016065.2. NCBI lineage: Eukaryota > Metazoa > Cnidaria > Cubozoa > Carybdeida > Carybdeidae > Carybdea > Carybdea cf. marsupialis auct. non (Linnaeus, 1758). The sequence goes on from JAAAKL020011922.1 coordinate 11,556, forward strand.
CTGTTTGTTTAATCGTGTCCATTTAAAGTAAATGCGAATCATTTCCTTCTTTGTTCTCCCCCTGAAATGATCACTCTGGAATATATTTCATCTTTTCTGATAAATTTTCTAAAATCTCCTCCTGTCCAATGAGTTTGCCAGCTTTGCTGGAGTATTGAATCCTTGCATACTCCTGGGTCCTACTGTGCAACAATTGCTGAATAGCGATCAAGTCTTTCCTGCTACAACACAGGTGGTCACCGGGCTGGAGTGATTTTGTTTCTCAGAACATCTGATTGCCAAGATCTATTCATTTGAGTATTTTCTCTCAGAGACTGATGACTAATCGAGGCCCCATGAACTATATTAGCGCATGGGCGTAGATTCTTGGGGGTGAGGGGACTGGTCCTCTCACTTTTCAGGATAGGAGGAAAACAGCTGCTTTATCCTTTATGCTTTATTCTTACAACGATCTGTACCCATACATCAGGGGCGAGCTTAAAATATCCCACTTCCTGTGAGTTCTTCCATCTGCAAACAGCAGTTGATTTCTGAGGTCATAGCTTATTTGCCTTCACTGCCAGTTTTCTGCAAAATGCGTCACTGGCCTTCACTGGTGTTCCTGAGCAAGACACCCTTCAAGTTTCTATGAGATGGTTCAACCGGAAGCAATAGAAAGCACTATAAGCTAAAATCTATCAATCGGCGGGCCTTTTTTTAATATTTGAAGGTCGAGATGAAAAGCTGTATTCTCGCATTTTTATATGATATTCTGATTATTACTCACTCGACAAACCAACAGTTATAACGTTTTGAAAAGATACTTAAGATATATCAACAATTGCACCGACGGAGGATTGGGAACTAATGTAGCAACTGGAGAAAGAGCATGTTATTATTATGGGTCGCCAGTCTCTGTTGGGAGATCAAAGGCCATGAGTACGTGGGTCACATGTTCGAGTTCCAGTGGTGGCTTATTTTCAATTTTTCTAGTATATTTCAAAATTTTCAAATCCAGTCTTAATGATAAAACATTTTAGCTACAATTCAGTCTGTAGCACATGAAAATAGATAGATTTATCTATTAGTTTGATACATTTATTTTTACACTCAGACGCGGTTTCAGGGTATTGTGGAAAGGGTGGTAGCGCAGAGTCCGCGCTTTCACATTGGAAAGTTTTTTAAGTCGATTTCTCCTTTTTCAAAAATATTTTTCAGCAATTTGCGAAAGGATGAGGAAACAGAAATAAAACCAGATATTGACAATAATACTTTTCTTTGATACGACTCTCGTTGGAAAAATGGCCAGGGCGCAACACCTCGAAAAACCGCCCCTAGCTACATTGCTATTGTACGAACCGTCTTACATGAAACCTTAGGGGGCCTAAAACCTCTCAAGAGACGTAGATGCAAGAAAACAACACCTGATGAAATGTATCGAATAAATATGTGACATGGCAAGAACCTTAACTGCCCGAATTACAAATCAATCTGTTGTTCCATTGATTTTATTCTAAAACTGCACGAAATAGTGAATTCATTTTGTACTTAAAAGCTTTTTTCGTCTTACACTTCTCAGAGTACAATCCGTCAGAAAATAACCGAAAAGGGAATCAACGAAATTATTTACCCAACTGTGTTTTACAAGGTAGCCAATTAGAATTCTGACTGTCAGAGTGGTGTTGTTTTGATCAATCAGTATCCGTAAAGCTGAATGGTTAACCGAAAGGGCCCAATGAGAATACAAATTCTTTTTGTCTACAAAGCAACGGTTTTCTTGCTTTGATGTGAATGGATTCTAAAACGGCCAAGTGAAAAGAAGATCTAGCTTT
>JAAAKL020011923.1:0-13365 GCA_010016065.2 Carybdea cf. marsupialis auct. non (Linnaeus, 1758)
ATACCGTGAGAAGGTTTATCGCAAGAAGAGGACATGTTGAGGAAGTAAGATTGGACAATGGTGGCAATTTGGTAGGAGAGGAACGTGAATTGCAAGAATCAATCAAAGGATGGAATCAGCAGGCTATCAGTGAGGTTTTTATTCAGAAAGAGATTAAATGGACATTTAATCCACCAGCAGGTTCTCATCATGGAGCAAACTCTAAAACAGCAAACTCTTGACGATGAAGGATTAAGCACACTTATGTGCGAAGTAGAATCAATCGTTAACAGTCGGCCAATAACTTAAGTTTCAAGCGATCTGAAAGATGCCAAAGCATTGACACCCAATCATTTGCTCTTACTTCATCAAACTTCCATTCTGCCAGGAGTTTTTGTCAAAGAGCACAAATACGCTAAGAGAAGATGGAAACAAGTCCAATACTTAGCTGACATTTTTTGGTCAAGATGTACAAAGGAGTATTTACCGTTACTTTTGGTCCGTCAAATATGGAACAAACAGAGACGAGATTTTGCCGTCGGAGATTTAGTTCTTGTGGTTGACGAGAGAACACTAAGGAGCTTATGGCCACTAGGACGAGTCACAGTTGAGTCGATTGATGTGTTCGAGTAGTGTCGGTAAAGACATATCTTACGGAACTCAAAGGTCCAATTTGTAAACTAGTTTTACTTGAAGCCGTAGGTATGGAAGAGGGAATCAGGAAAAAATCCCCCCAGAAAAAATCCCCCTGGAAAAGATCCTCCCATGAAAAATCCCCCTGGAAAATATCCCCCGGTAATATGCCCCCAAGGGAAAAATCCCCCTGGAAAAAATCTGCCCAGGAGAAATCCCCCATAATGTTATGTTGTCTGGAAAACGTTCCATGAGCAGCGCTACAAATTCCCTTGTCACGCCTAAACAAAATTAGGGTGAAATGCTGGTTCTGCCTTCTCACAATTGCATGGCATTTTGGCTTCGACTACCCCGACAGAAGAAGCCTTCAAGATGAAAACTTGAGAAGATTGAAATTTGTGTACCTGCCTTGATTGAGCTGAATTATTCATAAAATGTTTGTGTGTCACCCAATAAGAAGTATGTGTGTCGCCCAATATGTCAACATTCATTCATTGTGCTGTTGATAAATTCATTCTGAACAACAGGAAGGAAGTGCTTCAAATTCTGAAAAGTTGAAATTTCACAATGCTGTCTGAAACTATTCAGTGGAATGTACCAATGTAGTTCCTGTTTTGCAAAGATTCAGTTGTTGTGTAGACTTTGTCAAGACAAGTAAGATGGAGTTGGTAACATCTCTCAAAGGGAAACACAAACTGATCCATGAAGAGTATATTTGATGTGTTCCAAAAAGACCTTGCCAATGATTTGCAATCATTTCAATGCATGATGAGAAGGATGGGACAATGTGAGGCAGAACTGAAAGTTGACATCCAAGGTAATGCAGTTGGAACAGTGAATGAGCACACCCATCCACCGTCTGGAACAAAATGTGTGCTGCGATTAAAAAGTCAGATTAAAGATCGTGCAGAAACAACAAGAGATACACTGCAGCAGATCTTAGCAGACTTACTGGCAAGTGCATCTGAAACTGCTTCGATAAATTTACCAAGAATTGAAAACCTGCGCAAAACTATTCATTCACAAAGGCAAGATGATGCAGCTCGCCCAGTCAATGCTGTCAACAGAGCAGCTGTTCCTGCCATTGCTTTCCCTTGCAATGAAACTTGAAGAACTCAGTGACAAGATCAGTAATAGTTACAAGGCAGACACTGACAGAATGTCAAATAACATTGAGGATTCGTACATTGGCTGCTATCGGCAAAGTGCCCCATGCAGGCCTCCTTTATTTGCAATAGAGATGTGGAATATGTACTACAGAACAGAGCAAGAAATGCCACGTTCCAACAATCACATTGAAGGCTGGCACCACCAATTTCAATCCTTGTGTGCGGGATGGCATCCTACATTCTGGAAGTTCATTGACAGGTTGAAGAAGGAGCAGTTGGTCAATAGGGTAGAAGTCCTTCAAGCCCAAGGAGGATATCCACCTCCAGCACAAAGGCATCGTCATACTGATTGCAATGCAAGAATTTTGACCATTATTGACAATTACCCAAATCAGGACCACATGGGTTACTTACATGGCATTGCACACAACTTGGCTTTCTAAGTAGACATTGTATGAATCAATCTTGTACTGTTGTTTTCATTGAAAGGGCAGTCAATTATCAGAAATGTTTCTTGTTTTTTACTATACACTGTTTAAATGAGGCTAAGAATAATCTGGCAGACAAAAGCACACGTTTTTTCCAAATCGATTTGTATAGGAGATTTTATCTGGGTTGGTATTTTCATAGGGGGATTTCTCCTAGGGGGATTTTTTTTCTCTGGGGCAACATTATCAGGGGATCTTTTCCTACAACCCTTCTTTGCAGTGGTTTAACGTCTAGAATCCATGTAGGTGGGTAGGATGCCATCATGTTGTATTACCATTTTGGGTTTTATCACCCCACCATTGTTCTACTCCATTCGTTTATGTTGTTAGCATCATCACTACTCAGGGTTAGTAGCTTCATATTCATACAGATCACATCACAAGGCCTTTACATGGATGACCTCTTGGTTGTTTGCCATCAATGTGGTGTATTGTAGCCTTTTTAATCCAAACATTGTCTTCCATGGATACGAAGTGTCTATGGAACTGCAGTCAATTCCATTATAACACATCTTTGATATAGCTATGACAAGGAGATCTGTTGTTGGAACCTAGGAAGGGAAGGTGCATTTGCGTGTGCTTACACCCTGAAATGGCCCTTTTCTGAAAACCACTCCCTTTTGGTTATGTTTCCTGTAATGTAAAATAATATATGTCAGGCAATCTTAATCTTTAATCTTAATCAATAATCTTTTAACACCATTTGTGTTGTTTTTTAAGACTGACATGTATTTTTAACAAAAATGTTGATGTTTTGTTGTCAAACAGGGCTTCCTGTAACCATATGTAGTATTTAACTATTTTGAGTCTGTTTGAAACATAGAAGTCCATGCGTGACAATGGACCTTTGATCAACAGTTCACTTCCTCTGCAACCTTACTATTAACGATTAAACCTTCAATACAACTTTGTTCATAGAGGAAAGCTGATTGCACATATTATACTCATGCGTATAATTTAAATGGAAGAAACTAAATTGATCTCCTTGTAATCAAGGTGTCTTAATTTTTCAAGAGTTGAAAACAAAAGGTTTCATATTTGTGGTTTCTAAGAAAACAAGAAGTAAAGGAACCATAATGAAATTCTTAAGTAGACTTTTAGTGAAATGCTTTTAAAGTTCATTGTTGGTATTACCAATTTTTTCATTGCAAGAACGAGGTATTTAAACAGATAGGCAGGTAACAACATGCCAATTCACCATCTTCACATTGCAGAATTGGCACTGCTTGTTCTACATGTCAACATCTGGATTTTTCTATGTAATTGCCACTGATCAAAACTCCATAAGTTCTTATGTATCAATTATTTAACGATATGTTGTTAAATTGCATTTCTTGGTGCCCATGAAAGTGTCCTTTTGTTGAATATACTAGGGCATTCTAGTACAAGTGCGTTGAACATTTTGAGCTGCAATTGTTCTGTCTTATCAAAGTAGTTCTTGTTTAAAAATACATTTAGTTTGCTACACCGACAAACTAGGCTTGTCTAGGTATTGTTAAACAGGATAAGAATGATTTAATTGAAATCAGGGGTGACTTGAGCAATGGGCTATAAGCAGGATAGGAATTGGGAGGTAGGAAGGAATAGGAAGGTATGAGGGTAGAAACCTTTTATCAGATAATACACAAATCTGAGAAACAGGGTTAGTATGTGTATAGAAAAGACGTTTCTCAAGCATTTCAATTTCAGGTTGGTCTGGCATGGTGACTTTGTAGGTGGTCAATAGGGAGTATAATAACCCAGTTGTATGCTATGGAACCCATCTCCCTCATGGGGTGGAAAGAGATTAGATTGGCTAATTTTGTATTACTTGAGGGTTACTGCATATCAATAATATAATTGTAATGTGAAAGGTCAGGGAATGTGACCAGGTGATGCAAGGAAAAGAAAAGCAGAGGATGAACCCCTTTTTCTTTGGACAACAACTTTGTACAGCTGAAAAGAAATATCACAGTAGTTACAAGCATGTCATAGACTAATTATCAAAGCTTTAAAAAGGTTTACTATCTGGAGCTTGAACATATCAAAATACAAATCTCTTCCAGCATTCAATCAACTCAACCTTTATTTGTGCTTTGTCACTCAAAAATGTATGTAGTGAAAATCCATTTGTGACTTCTTCAGTTACTTTGTTGCCATCAGGTAGCTTTTACAACTCTTTTGAATTCAAACAGTGGAGTTAAAATACCCTTTGATTTTCGCATTCCTTGCAAATTTCGTACTTAATACATATCACAATAAAAAGGTAATGAATAAGAAGCTAAGGACAATATCCCACTTTCTGCATGCCTTACAGAAATGCATGTGGTACACCAGAAATGAGTTACTGTTGGTTCCCAATGGGTCTTGCTATTTCTTGCAAATGGGCCAATGTTGTGTACAGGTATCATGCAGATTTTAATGCTGCATCCCATTTCACATGACCAGATTGATGTTTTGATTTTTTAACAAGTTCTTCCTCTGAGCAAATTTTGTGTTAAATCATGTCCAAAATGCAACAACTGTCACAATATCAATAATCCCTAACCTTGATGGATTATGACAATTTTATCTATCAGGTATTTAATATCACCACTTTGTGGTTAAATGTAAAGATAGTGGGGTTTAGGAAAGGTTCTGCCCTTTACCCCTACTACCACCTTTACCTAGCCTATCCCACAAGCTCACCTCCAGTAATTGGATAAGTGTGATGGTGGGGGGCACAGTTTCAACCCCTCAACATTTATGGAGGTAAACAATTTTCAGAATTTTTATTAATAGCGGATGACAGCTTCATTTTCAAAAAACTAAAGGGGTACATCTACCACAGAATGACAGGGGTGTTACTCTAATAATGGTGAATTTTCTGAATATTTGAGGGTAGGATACACCAACATTGAAATAGTTAGCTTTATGTATACATTATTTTCAATGTTTTTGATAGTGGTTAATTATGCATTAATTAAAGGAAGCTTGTCTTTTAACTTTGAGGTTATTTCCGTATTCAGAATGTAGAGGTCCTTAAGACTGCAGATTTTCAAAAGAAGTTCTCTTTTTTCAAGAAATGGTTTTGTCTACCACTTTTTGTTCACACATAAATCTTGATTTCAAATTGGTTCCTTTTAGCAAATGGTCTGTTTAACTTTGATTGAATGTATTTAAAAGGTACTTCCAACTATTGGATTTCATGTGTGATGTGTCTAAAGTCCAGGTATTAATAATAACTGGCTGGTTGTTTTTCCTGACATTTTGCCTACTAATGAAAGGAAGGCGAGCAAACTTGTTGCGTTGTTTGCTCCTTGTTATATTTGAGTATGTGAATGAACTATTTCTTCAACTTGAATATCACGACAATAGAAATTAAGGGGTTCAGTTCCATTTCTTTCATCACACTTGGATGTAACAATCGATTTTATGGAACACCCAGGTCTTATTGTAGAGCTTGATTATGGCACAGAAAGCAAACATACTAGTTCTATTGTGTTCATTGACAAGTGAACCAATGTGTAGTGCAAGGTCACTACCTTTGTGTTGTTTCCATATTTAGTGAAGGATTATATGTTTGTATGATGGGGGTTTACGTGTTTTTGAAGTATTAAGGTGTGAATTCCATTTGATTCATCAAGGATAAGGATCTGAGGGGGTGAGGGAGACTGTGCTGCCTGAAATTTTACGTTTTCTAAAAAATTTTTTTACCAAACTAGAACTAATAAGTTACTTGCATGTTATTTTATATTACTATGGTACTTTTTCAAGTGTTCATGCCTTTGAAGATCCTGTAATCCTGTAATTTGTACATGTTCACTAAATTTGTTATGTATGAATGCATGACCAAAATCAGTTTTGAAGAAACTGGTAGAGGCCCAGACATTTTTTGTTGCTCAAATATACTTCCATGTCCACATCCAAATGAGCTCTTTCTCTATGCTATGGCATTTACAAGATTATTTTAAAAGACTGAAACTACTGTGTTAAAAACTACACAATTATTGCACTGCCCAGCCTAGAGATTAAGGTGGGGTTTTTCGTGCAGTCCAAGGTTGAGAAGGGGTGCATTGATAATAGTGTTTACATGGGAGCAAATTTTTTTTTCTATATTATTGCATAGTGCAAATTTCCCATAGTTCTGTATAGCTAACTTTTGCACTTTTGTTGCTCCCTTGTTCTTTTTAGGAAAGTCCAAGGACAAGGCTAAAGCCGCTGCCTTAAAGGCAAAGAAGCAAGTCTTAAAAGGTTCTCATGGCAAGGGTAAAAGAAAGATCAGAACATCAGTGCACTTTCACAGACCCAAGACTCTCCGCTTACCTCGTAACCCTAAGTACCCAAGAGTATCTGCTCCTCGCACTAATAAATTGGATCAGTTTGCCACAATCAAACATCCCCTGACAACTGAGTCAGCCATGAAGAAGATTGAAGATAACAATACTCTGGTCTTTATTGTGGACATCAGAGCAAACAAACCACAAATTAAAAGGGCAGTGAAGAAGCTGTATGAAATTGATGTAGCTAAAGTCAACACTTTGGTCAGGTACGTTTATAGTTGTAGCACTTTCTTTGACTCATTTATTTTCAACTTGAAGAACAGTGCCTTACATAAGAAGTAGTATTCGATTCTTGTACACAATACCATGATATTCTTTTGTCAACCTGGAAATTGTAAGAGAGGGGGTAAATACAGGTAGTACCAATACTTGAAGGTTAATTACATATTTTGAAGTCATCACTTAAATAATTTTAACCAATTAAAAATACTGTCATCATCTTGCATTACTTCTTCGTCGTCGTCGTCTTTCGACTTATTCCTTTTTTGGGATCGCCACAGTGGATCATACTTTTCCACTTTCCTCTGCCATTGACGTCCTCCATCTCAACACCGTTAACCACTATATCATCCTTTGCAGCACATTCTTCTCCTCGGTCTCCCTCTCCTTCTCCTGCTTGGTATTCCATTGTTCATACTCTCTTTCCTATATGTTCTTCCTCTCTTGTCTGTACGTGCCCGAACCATCGCAGTCAATTATCTTTTAGTACTGCTTCTTGATGTTAGATTGGTTTATTTTTATCAGATTCTATGTTTAATTCCAACTATCAATGCCTTGTAAACTAGTGTTTTAAAGATTGGCATACAGAAATAATGATATAGAAGCTTTCGTGGTGGTAGACGTTGAGGCGAAGATAAGTACCAGAGGTTTGTGGGATATTCCGCGGAAGAACAGGTTGTTGTTAAGCTATAGACTTGTTTTGATGTAAAGGGTAGCTGAAGGTCCTGCCGTAATGCATGGGTTATTAATTCTAATGTGACCAAAATTTGAACTTTGCGTATCTGAAAGTGTTTATTGATACTTGGTTTAAAGTTTTAAGTGAGTCATCCATGTGTTTCATAGCAGTTAATAAGTGTTCTGTTAAGTGTTTGCAATTGACTGAGGCATAATCCAATAAGAAACCAGATTAACAAACGGCAACCAACTATGGTACATTTTGCAAGGAACATGAAATTGTAAGAAAAGGAAACCACGGGTTAGCAGGTCCACATATCTTATGTCATGACAAAGTTTATGAAGGTTCGTATTTTTCGTGTGTGAATATCCCAGAGTGAAGCTTGGTTTATTGTTCTTCAATACTACATATTGTGGAGGGGGTTCTTCGAAGTACTTAGTGGACCCACATTCCCCGTTATCACACGCAAAGTTTTCCAGGTCTTTTTCTCTACTGTCTCATGCAACGTTGGGCATACTGTTTCTTCAAATGTCCCTCGTACGGGTGTTTTTTTATCTAAAATAGCTGTTCGTAACATTTCTTCTTTCGTCTGGAAGTCTTGGATTAGAAAGAGCAGCATGCAGGAATATTCTAATAGGGTTACATTTCGCAGCAGAGTACTAAAACTGCCACGAGGAGCTAAACCTTATCCTCTAAAACTTGGGGATAATGTAGGAAAACAAAACAATATCCTCTGCAGGTCTGCGCAGTCGCAGAATGTATCAAAAATAGGTAAATGCACAAGTGGCCGTCATCACTTACGTCATTCTCAATTTTATCCCAGTCAGGATGATGTTCTCGAGATCATGTAAACATTGTGGAAATAGCATTTATTATGAACAGTAGGGAGGCCACTTTCTGAAGTATATTTATGCCAAAGGTTAAAGAAGATTTTCTGAAATACGACATTATCAGATAGTATTGAAGGCGATTACAGGTTTGGTTCTAAGAATGGAAGTAAACTAGTTGGTTTTTATGTTTTAGGTTTGTTAAATTTCAAGTATATCAAAAACGGCAAAGGGGAAATTATATATCTTCGTTCAGTCTCTATACTCTAGATCAGATCAATCTGAATCTATCGTAAGTTCATGGGATTGAAGATGTGAAAGACTCACTTTGATAAGGTTAATTATTTATTGGATCGATTGTTGTTTTGTGCCAATTTGGCTGGCTTGGGTTTGTGAGCGGGTAAGGTTAGCTACTTAGTTCATTATCTTTCATTAGATGTTCTGTCAAGGTAAATTTAGCACTTTGTAGCCACTTTGTCACGACCAGCAATAAATATTGCAAATTGATGCGCCCAGTATGTAGTTTTTATATGAAATAGCTTCTATTATTTATAAAAATTTTGAAAAAAAACGACATAACAAATCTCAATCACTGAGACAAGTTGTTGGACATAAATGACTTAGTGGACTCATGGTTTTTGAAACAACACGGGAAATATATACACTTTTCATTGGTGTATTTCGGGTGAGATGGGCCTTCATTGAGTATCTTCTGAACCTATAATGTTGTAATTAACCCTGTCCTACATTAAAGCGACTTTGGGGTAGTTAAGTTATTTCACAAAAATGCCGCAAGATACGAGACTGGCCATGTGTGTCATCAACAAGTCGAAAAGGCAGAGGAATTTATTAATTCCAAAGGTATTTTTGCAGCCTCGGATTTGTTTTGTGTCGGTCGACGATGGTGATATGTATCCTACTGTCGAATGTACCATGTATTCGAATGGTGCAATGATTTCGTATTTTGCAAATCTGATGGTAACACTATCCTTTGACCTCCCGTGACTAACACTTGCAGAGCATATTGAGCGTATGAAATGTTAGTAATGCCACATGTGCCCACCTGTAACCTTTATAGTATTGGTATGCATTTATTGAAGCTCAGTCTCTTTTTTTTGTAGACCTGATGGCCTGAAAAAAGCCTACGTACGACTAGCCCCAGATTACGACGCCCTCGATGTTGCAAATAAGGTACGTGTATATGATAAGGCATTCGGTAGGTTGTTACTTGTTTAAATATCAAGGCGATAATTTTATGATTTCTTTTGTAAGATGAAAGGATTGAAAGGTTTAGGAGAAACACATTTTCAGGCCTTGCCATGAATCCCGAGCGATCGCTCGCGCTCGCGTAACGCTCGGGAAATTCAGCTCTTCCCGAGCATTTAATAGCTCGCGTGAAAATTCAAATATCAACAATTTTGTTTATGTGACGATTTACTTAAGAGCGAAAACGCTCGCGCAAGGTTGTTAACGTGAGCTTTTTTGAGCTCGAGAGTCATTTACTCATGGCAAGGCCTGATTTTCATAATTTTGTACTCGTACCACAGCAACACATTGCTTCAAAGGGAGTCTTCTTAAAACGACATTACTCGATTAGGGGTAAAGGGTCAAAAAGTTGATAATATGAACGACTTCATGTATGTACGGTGCGTAAGTTGCCTTGTCGAGCCGAAAGAAATCTTCTTTTAACTTGAATTGCTCGCTATCTGATGGTATTACTTTTGAAGCAACTCCCATGATAAATGTTCACCTTTTACTCATACGAATTACGCATAGACAGAGTGCATTATTCAATCTTCTTTCATTGTATTATGCCCTCCTCTTATTAACTGAATACGGCACCCTTTATATTAACAACGTCCCAAAAGATCCATAGTTTTGCGCTAAATGTGCCGCGTGTTTTGTACCATCTTTTGGTCCACTGGTACGGACCGGGAACGTTAGACACGTCTGTGACTTCTTTACTTAAGCTATGCGTCAAGTTGAGAACCTACGGCTTTCAGTTAAAGTTCTATCAATACGGTGCATGAGAGTAAATTCACTTGACTCATAAAGTGAATCTTTCGAGTCGTGAAGCCATGGTTCCAGAAAGCGATAAATATATTCTTCTTGCCAGTGGCTAGTCTTAACATTTGCGCAATTGTTACTGTCGTCATTTGAAATCCCTTTTGGACCCCTTTTTGCCTTCGTGCTTCAAAGTTCCCTTGCGTGGGAATGTCTTCTTATGCTTTGAAATCCACAGTTTGGCCACTCATCAGTAAGACCAGAAAATCTCGGGGAAAATAAGATTAATTGCACACCTCAGGGAAACTTGAAATATCGTGATAATCATCTTGGTTTAAAGGGTATAAATACTACAGATATATTTCCTTCCTTGGCAATGGTGATATTTGTTGATGTCAAAGTCACGGAGAGTTTAGGCTGGAAGATCATTAAAAGCCTAAAAAACTTGCAGGGGGGGGGGGGTATAGGATAGACGTCTGTGGCCACTCTGATGCAGATCATGAAAGCCATAGAGAAGTGTTTTTATGCTGCAATGTCGATTTCCCCTATTCACCTCAAAACGCATTATTTTATCATGTAGTATGGCAATCCACTGATGATGTAATAAATTTCATCAGCATTAATATATATCTCCTTCCTATGATATCATGACCTCTAATTGGGTTTGGCAGAGTTGTTTTGTTTTGTTAGCATCTATAAGAATATCCGTATGTATTATAATGATCTCTCTCATTCTCATTCCGTTGTAGATTGGCATCATATAAAATGTAAACAGGGACTTGTTTGTACAGCTAATAGACAAAAATAAAATTTAAAGACTTTGAAATGAAGAATTCTTACTTAACTCGGATTCTGTTCGTTTACAATTTTACTAGTTATGGCACAAGTACATGTGCTTATTTCAATATAAATTTGCTTCCAGTCAAGTTGCCCTCCGCGCGCATTTTGCCGCGGAACAACAAGATGCTTCTGTCATCCGCTCTGCCTTGAACGTATGCCGGTGCTGTTTTGAGCTGTAGTTAGGCTCGGAATCAGTGATGATATGTAATATCGCGTTGGGCAGCCTTAAAGGCACTTCTCATTGAGATGTCGTCAAGCTCAAAGCTTCATATTCCAGGATTACTTAACCTTTGCGGGGGTACATAAAAGGTGAGCAAATTAAGACGTTTTAAAACGCTTTTCATTTAAGTCTCGGCTACCATTTTTATTTTAGACAAATCCATCTCAAGGTAATAACTTCGTTATCAATAGTGATAAAACTTGTCTTCTGATTCTAATTTACTATGCACTACTTTTTATCTTGATTATGGGTGTACTGGTATTTAATTTTGCATTCATTGTAACGATGATCAGCCATATGATGTGGGATGCGCCATTGTTCCATTTTCAACAATTATCAGCAAGAATTGTCGTTTGAAAAGCTACAATGGGCCATGGGAACGTAGTCCCAAAAGTATTTAATCAGAATTTATGTTGAGCTCGGTGACAAAGTTTCACGGATATTTAAAAAATTGTTAAGTATACAATGTAGTCGTGGAGAAAACATGAACAGGGTAACAGTGAGCAGGATATTATTTGTAATGAAATATTTTTCAGGTTAGCAAAACTCGTGATCCTCTTGTTATAGTCTGCTGACCTCCTCCACATCAGAACACATGCTTCGCAGACTCGTGCTCAAGAACATCTCAAGAAGAATGAAATAGCGAGGGAATTTAACAAGGGTTTTTATTCTGCATTGAGCTTTGCATCAGTCGAGTTTGCAACTCGCGTCCCGCTCTCCTTACGTGCCCGTGATGCCACCCCGGGGGTTCTGTAGTACTATTCGTACTGCGTTTCACTTCGTTTGTTGACCCTTCAATCCGTCATTCGTTAAATATCAATGGAGAAATATCATAAATTTTTGTCGCACGACAAATATTGCGATCCATTTTTGTTTGCTTTTTTTGGAAACCAAACAGTCTCGAAATTCAGGAGTTTACTTTCCATAAGACTTTCCATAAAAATTGTGCTATATTTATGCAAAAGAGTCAAGTAAATTTACCTATGACAAAAATAATAAGTTTCCGTTGATTCTTTTAGTAAGGTGCTTGTTCAATCAATGTGGTAATCAATATTAAGCCATTTCTCAGCTCTGTGCAGTACAGTCATGCCCACGGCGATCAAATAAAAATGATATGAAAATCTCGGAGATTTACTACTGCGGCTTGGATAAGAAAGAAAAATACAGTATTTAAGGCAAGCTTACTCGTTGTGCTTCATGGGGAAAGAAACTCGCCTTCGTATGATAAACTTCTAGCCGTTTTGTAAGATGACAGATACTTTCAATGAACCGGTGATATTCTTTGAAGCTTTTCTAAGTAAACTGTTGCTCGAAATGAAACGAAGATGTAAAAAGGATAAAAGATTTTTAGATCAGTGTAGAAAATCGGTCTTGATTAAAGAGGAAGTACAAATTCACATAGGACTCTAGCTGACAATTCATTACAAATCGATAGCTCTTGTCCAACCGCGCATGTCATCACAAGGAACGTGACTATAATTTTTAGATAATCGAATGGAAGATTCGATCTGACGTTCGTGGCTTTGCAAAAGTTCTATTTTGATCAAATCAAATGCTTGATATGTCTATTCGAGAATAACCGAAATGTTCAACTTGCTAAAATACAGGAGCGCAAGGATGTGATAATGTAAGTGAACTGACTAAGTAGAAGCTTCGAACACGTTCGAAATTGCAAAGAAGTAACATGCCTTCTCAAATAGACTGTAAATCTGAACAACCGTTTTTAAGGTACAATTAAGCACGTCGCGTCATGACGGAAGCGTACTAAAGTGCAGGATTTTCTTAGAATGCATATTTTTGACAAATCCTAAAAATTTGGGAGAAAGCCGTGAAAATATCCTGATTAACGTCACCATAACATTCGTACTGCACTGAAGGGCAAGATTCACAAGACAGTTGTCAGACCAGCCCTTATGTATGGATTGGAGTGTGCTCCGCTAAGGAAGACAGAGGAAAAGAAATTGGACGTTACAGAGATGAAGATGTTGCGACGGACTGCAGGTGTGACAAGGTTAGATAGGGTCAGGAACGAGCATATAAGAGGGACATTGAAAGTAGTTGAAGTATCG
>JAAAKL020011924.1:0-13365 GCA_010016065.2 Carybdea cf. marsupialis auct. non (Linnaeus, 1758)
AAAATTTGTCCTAGGTCTTCCATGTACTTTCTGTCGAGGTGCATACAGAACTAAAGCTTCGATATATTCTTTCCTAGTGACATGGCCCACAAAAGAGTCGTGGTGCCGTTTTACGTCTTTTGACCGTTCCTGGGACTATTTTCATTTTCTTTCTCCATGGACATCTGCATCACTGTGGCCTTTTACATGAACCTTTGAATTTCTTTGCCGGCGTCATGGGAGGGGGGATTGGGAAGCGTGAGCACATTACCATTCTGTTTCCTTCTAAAGTACCCTTGAAAGAGAAGCGCTTTTCCACTTAAGGACAGCTTCTACTCTCTGGATTCAATCCGTCATTAAATTCCAAACAATGTTGTACTGCGTTAAGCTTCCCCCACATCCCTTTGTATGCATCACCCCACTGTTGTGACTTAACCGTCCTGATAATTTCGTCACGGAAAATGAGAGTGAATACAAGGGAAGAACCACCCATACATCTGCATGAATATTGAAAATCAATTTTTGGGTTTAACGGGTTCTCCGGATTTCTTTGTGCTTTTTGACTTTACGTTATGCTTTGACTAGCGAATTGGTAACTTGGTGGCAGGCTATGCTATTTCCCAAGAGTGGAAGATTCGTTGCACTGTACCTTGATAGTCACCCCTTTACTCACTCCCATGCTGTTGTTGCTCTTTAACACATGACACCTGTCAGTCAGCTCCCCATTCTCTTCTGTCAGGGGACATACACACTACTTTCTTGAAAGTGATTTTAACGTGTGTCTAAGGTCCCACAAGGTTGTGTCATAACACCTCATCTGTTGCCTACTCAGTCTCGCTCCCCCTGGTGGCTTTCAGAAGAACATCTGTCATCAAACTCCTTCCGCTCAAATGCTTGACATTTGAACGACTTTGACCAGTTTCTTTCTTTGAAGATAATTAATTAGTGGAGGTTACCTAGACATAGATCATTCGAGGCACTTATTTTCTTCTCGTGTTGCAGTGCGGTGTTCCATCCTTCTATACCGTAGATTAGTGACGTATCTATTAAAGCCTGCTATATGCGACTCGTAATATCTATGTCGTCGTTGATTTGTTCTGTATAAATATGATGCACTAGAACTTAGACTTTATTTTTCTTTACAATAAAATATAGTTATAACCAGACCTTGTTTAGGCCAGCAAAAGTCTTATCAGTCATCCAAAGACAGCAACTTACTCGAGAGTAATTGGTCTCAGTTACACGTTCGCTTCTACGCACTAGTGAGATTGTGATCCACCATTACCTTATTTGTATTTATGAGGGATCAGAGCTGGGAGAGTACAACGACAAACATTTATGTATTGAAATACTTTGATCTCTTCCCTTTTTGCCATGCATGTAGCTCCTTAGTGTAGGTGTTTTCGTAGAATTAAGATGCAGAGCGACATAAAATGCCGCATTGTCAACATCTGTAGAAGCCCTTTAGACTTCTTTGATCGAATCGAGTGTTAATTCTATGTCATCAGAATCACTAGCACTCGTTGTCAGATGCCATTTCCTTCGGATTTGTCTTATTATAAATCCCATGTGGTTACTGTTCTGTTATGTAGTTCAGTACAATCGTGAATTCACGTGATGCAAGTGCATACCCTTCCAGAACCCCAACTATAGCATTGATATATTCAGTCCTTTTATCTGGGCAAAGGTTATTTGCTCAAATGTTCTCGTGCGTCGGCTCTATGGCCTTCACTTATTCTTCAGGTGCCCCACACCCTTTGAAAATTTTGTACCCTTTCATTCTCTGCAGCCTGTCAAACGCTATTCACAAATGTAAAGAGTACACTTCTACAGGAAATTATTCTACCTCGAGCCTTCAATTAGAAGCCTCGGGCCACGTACTTGAGAAATGTACAAGCTTCGTACGATCTTCACCTTGCCTTTGCAAAGATAGGCAGGATGGGTTGAGGCGTCTGCTTGGATAGCAGTCAAATAAATTATAGCACAGTTGTATCCAGAGAGGTTTGCCATAGATTGTGCAGCACTTAGTGCAAAAGCTAAAATGGCGGCAATGGTCTCTGCCTGAAGCATCTTGTAGAAACAACGTCGAGTAAACGTATACAGTATCAATCCCTAATGGAAAGTTAGTGCGTGCCTTCTTTCAAATCGCCTTGAGTACCTTGAGAATGTGGTCTAACAAAGGATTATTGCTACATCAATTATACAAGCTTATTTGTTAATAAATCATAATGATATGAAAACGAGGTCCTTATCCGTCTCGGTGTGAGATCGATTGAGACTGTTGAAAGACTATTCTTTTCTTTTAGTGGTTATAATTTTGATGTCAATTGCAATGCGATGATTAAAAAGTTCTGACAAAATTTTGTGCCCTTTCAGAGAGAATTATGTCCATGTACCAATACTATACGTGGCTCAATTCGCAGTGCAAAATGTTATTACTTTAGCCTTATGAACCGTAGCCGAAACGTGTAGCAAAACTGTCTGGCATCACTGGCGTGTGCAGGAGGGGGCAGCATTGCACTTCTAGCATTGTACTTCTAGCATTGAATTCGATGAAAATCGCGATTTCTCAGTGCAAACAATGCGGCAAGATCTTCATTTTGTACGGAGAAGATGCTATGAAGTGGCACGTCACAAATGCCACATGGTAAATTACCCTCGAATTGTTGATGTCTGACGTAAGTTGCAAGTACTTCGCAAGTTTTTAAGGTGTAATTAAGATGATAAAACAACTATGCTTACTGAAAGAATGATTGCAATCATAAGTTAAATACGAAATAAAAGAAAATGAAGATACACAGAGCTCCTATCCTTTCATATTATGTTTTGTACTTGCTGTCAACTACAACATTAGTGCAATGCTTTGATAAGTATTATTAATACAACTACATTACTCTCTATCTTGATTAACATAATTCCTGTTTAAAAATATCCTTTCCACGCCATTACCCAAAACACGATACACAAGTATAAAGGTCTTGATAAGGTAAACAGTTGTCAGATGAACTTATACGAACTCAAACCCACCCTTCTGAAGGGCATTGTCATACTAGCTATGGAGTTTGCTATGGGTCTCAGATTTCACTGATTGTAGAGACCCTGTCTGGATATCTCTCTCTTGGTAGGTAGCCGGTTGGAAAAGTTTCCTTAGAATTTGGCTACATGATCGAGAAGCAAGAAAAAGCATGGCACGTTTTGAAGAAATGGTGTGATTGAATCCGAAGGTAGCACAAACGTGGCACGTCGAATATGTAGCCTGTCACGTGACATCAGTCTGATAAGTGCCACAGGTCTGTTTAGGTTCGTTTCCGAGTGATACGTGGTATGCCACTTGCCACTTTTCGGTGTATAAGCGCCATGTCCCCTTCCTCACTGTAGCAAGCGCGTATGGAGATAGTTACTATTGCTGAGCAGAAGATATTGCCTACCTATTGAAAATGTGCATTACTGTACAAATATTAGCAGAGGGTGATGAATAAAATATGGATCAAGTACCGTTCGAACGAGACCGAATGAGAGCAATATTTAGCGGTGTAACAAGCGACGAGCATATCTGTTTATGAGGTTGAAGAAGAATTCCGTGTTTGTATGTGGTAAATGCACCTAGACTACCGCAGTCAAAAGACAGGAACACCAAAGAATTTCTGAACTGGACGTGGCTACAAATATTCAAACTGTGGTCCCTTTACGAAGGTGATAGGGTAGTAAAGTAATGACACCATAAAACCTTATTTCAAGGAGATTAATTATCTAGTTTCAAAAGTTATATGGTTCTATTACAAGTCTGTTACATGTTTGCGTTAAGCATAACAAGTGAATCCTAAATGGTCATGAAGCCCAATTTCCATTAAACCGCTATTGAGTCGCTGACTGGTCACTTCAGTTGGTAACTCTGTTATAACTAAAACATGTTTTACAACTCCTGCTAACAGGGGCGCGACCAGCTTTCTCGAACTAGGGGAGATAACAATTTATCAAGGTACCACACCCTGTTACCTTGCTTTTAAGCGATTGAAAAACTTGTAAAATTTCGATTACAATTACGACTAACTCTATGGAACGCAA
The DNA here is from genome assembly GCA_010016065.2 of Carybdea cf. marsupialis auct. non (Linnaeus, 1758). NCBI lineage: Eukaryota > Metazoa > Cnidaria > Cubozoa > Carybdeida > Carybdeidae > Carybdea > Carybdea cf. marsupialis auct. non (Linnaeus, 1758). Next base: position 4,045 of record JAAAKL020011924.1, read on the forward strand.
GTGGAATAATACGATTTTATTACTCCTTACATTCGTTCCATAACAACAAGCTAAGCCATACTGTCAAACGTCATACTGGAAAGATCCATGACAAATTACCTGAAACTTATTGCTAATGGAAGCCACGATTTTAATGTAAGTCTTGGACTCTTGGTACACGAAATGAAGAAATAAAAACTCAGCTATTGTTTTTGTATCAGTTTGAAATAAAATCTGTATGCTTCAGGCTTGCAGAAAATTACAAATAATTTGAGATGGGCGGTGCCTAATATTGGAAAAAAACCCAATTGCCATATAGTGATGCCTTCAGTGATCATGTGGCGAAAAGTAAAGATTCTAACGTCGTAGTTGTACTACAGGCCTACTGAACACCATAACAAAGAACTCCTACTACTCAGGGAAGCGCGAAATAATGAAGTGAAGATTAAGATAAGAATTTATCAACATTCCTGGCCTTATATGCACCATTATCGTGTTATTTGGGGCGCACAAGTGTAGTCTAGGAAGATCATAGACTTCTGATGGCCAAATGTCTATCACGCGTCTGCACCTTGCTTGTTGCTACCTAATCTTTAATGACCGCCGCGACACTTCGTCGATCGTTTACAATAATAGTGATCAAGAAACTGCTAGTGGGTACGAAACATTAACAACTATATCATTATTCAAATACAATGGGGTGTGACTAACTTCTGAATTAGGTGTCACCTGTTGACTGTCGGCGACAATGATCAAGTATGCTTCAAGACGACTTTTTATGGGAAAACTTTTGTCATTTTCTGGACGTCAGCGGCTGGTCGTTATATTTGGTTTGAAGATTCAAGCCAGAATTTCCGTTCTTACACCAGATGTTGACAGGATGGTTATGTAAAATACTAAACTAGACTCTGCCCTCAGTGCAATAGAGGCATTAGTGGTTGGCACCTAAACGCTAAATTAGAAGCACGGTCAGCGCAAGTGAACATTGATTCTAATAAGGTGCTAAAAACTGAGAGAAACCTATCTAATGAAATTGTCAAGAATATACGTTGACAGTCCTATTGCACGCGGAACAAGGAAGATGACTGAGTTTCTCAGTTCTATATTGTTGATCATTCCCGGAAAATTGATAATATATGATAGCTGCTGATACGATGGGCGCTTTACGTACAGGTAATGCGCAAGAAACTTCGTAGAAGTTGTTAGATCAGATAAATCCTTCGCTCCCCTAATCATGCCAAATTTTTAGAATCTTTCAAATGGAATCTAAAAATTGGTGTAAAATAAAAATAGAGAGATCGAAGTGATACTGTCAAATGCACAATAAGGGAAAGTAACCCATTCCTTTTGCCTAAAAAAGACTAGATAATCCTCTTTTTAAGCCAATAGTGCCCATAGTAGATCTCATAAAAGCTAGTATAACGTGTTTCTAACAAGAAGCCATACCCCATACTTGCACGGATCTTTCTTTTTGTATGTTAACAGGTCGACATACTTGTAGGCCAGTGGGATGACCGTGGACAAAGTAAGAGTAGGGAATAGGAAAGGTGGCGATATCCGCTTATAATCAACCGTCATTAAAACTATAAATTAGAAACAATAGTCCTATAGCCAATAAAAATTGTTGTGGAAAAAAATGTCCCGCTAGATCTGGCCCTGAAATATAGTCGCACGGTAATAGGAGACCATTTATAAACGTATCATTTTCTACATCAGATTTATCAGCAGTTTTTCCTTCTTGCATACGTTAAACTTTGAATGCGCAGTGCCAAATACGAATAAAGGTCGGCCTTAGTGCAAGATATCTTCAATTGATTCAAAGGTCGTATTTTTTCATGTTCATAATTTCATACCAAAAGCTTTCTCTTGTAAAATAGTAAGCCAGAGTGAGAAGAAACGTTTGATGATAAGACTGATTGGATTGGAGTGCATTCCCAGGACACATCTCCATGCCGTTTAAACAGCAATACAGTTCCTTTGGCAGACCACTACTATATTACCATAAGCTACACAAGTCTGCATTGGAACAGAATAGTAGGTAACCGATAAAATTCAATATATATTTATCGGCAGTTTCAATAAATACCATGCTAACCGTCAAAGTGCAATGAGTGACAAAATATTGCACTGTTCAAGCTTTTCAACAGAAAAGGACGAGCCTTTCAAAGCGCCTTACATCATAAGGTTGGCAAAGAACGCGTAAGGAAATGTCACATTGAAAATGAGTAATACTGTGTCCTTTCGAGATTTTATCTTTCATCTTCTTTATGTTCACTCCATTGGGATGGATGGCCTTTCTAGTACTTCTAAAACTATGAACCATTAGTGTAGTCTACTTCATAATCTTGTTGTCTATCTGGTATCAGTACTTGGTACTAGTTGCGAACTTTGTATCACATAGAAATTTATTTTATCCAAGAAAATAATTTTCCAAACTGAATTCATCGTGGAACTAACAGGACTAGCTTAAGTTATGAATAGGAGCTCTGACGAAACTATTTTTAATCAGTAAAGTTGAGTTTGGTTCACCAACAGCTCACCGCAGTAAACGAAATGGCCGACATCGAGTTGACATCAGTCTGCACACCTAAGAAAGGCGAGCAACGCCAAAGCAGATGAAATTAACAAAAATATTTTAGGTGGCAGAAAAGAGAGGAGCTAGATGTGAAATACGTGTTAAGTATGACAAGCAGATTCAAAGCAGTAATGACAAAGTATGCACAACTGAAACTATTATCAATTTTGTGCCAAAAGAACCAAAGGCTCGCTACGACTACTTTGCAGACTAACCTGATGCAGAAAAAGTTTTGGCTCAGCCATTCTTCGTTGTATATACTGAAGAACAAGCATGTTACTGCCACATGGGGACAGTATGTTTCTAGCCTCGTTTGTAGCTGGTCACGAAGCACTCGTGCCTTACTTCTCTTGAAATTAAGTCAACTCTTGATATTAATGAATGAACTCTCGATAATCTTTGGTTGATGCCGTTGCAAATGGAAGATTATATGTTGTTACTTAGTATTTTATGCAGTTGAGTACACTTAACGAGTGGCTATCCCCTTATTTTGGACCAGGGGTCCCCAATATACGCCAAAGGATCCGAATCCGGCCCGCAAAGTCAGTTTATCCGGCTCTCGGCAGCACTGACGCTACAAAAACATAGTACTAAAATTTTGATATTTTAGTTGGTAGTTGTTTAGTCAAACATTGAATGTGGTAACATGTCTACAATAAACAATGACATTACAAACCAAAGAAAAGACAGTAGAACGCTGTACAGTTGCTGACACGACCGCAGTCATGCCAAGTCATTCAAGGTGTATGTTTGAAAACAGAAGGGTTATGTGACCCTCGCTGGCCACTTTCTCAGTGATGTGGCCCGCTGTAAAGAGTATTAGGTGATCCATGAATTGGATAAACGTTTTAGATTGACATTCATATCAACAAACACCAATTTTTCATAAAATATGATGTTATACAACTGACGGAAATAAAATTTTACAAGTGAAAAGAGAAACTACGACCTCATCAAACTCAAAAAGAATTTCGAACACTTAGAAACGCTGAACTGGTTGATTCGTCAGCTGAAGTATCTATTTTCAAGGGAATTTGTTGCAGGTTTTTAAGAGATGTACGCAAATATCCTTTCAACATACAATCGTTTGTTCAACATAAATGTCTTCTTCACACTCGATCAGATAACGTTTCGAAATGTCACGCAAAAATGTAACTGTTACTGGGAGAAGCGAGTCGTCTCAAAACCTAACCGGTGCATAAGGTAGGATGACTGAAATCGTCGCAACTTGATAGGTACTAGATATGAAAAACTATGAGGATTTTACCAATTGTTTGTGTGAACAAAAGGCCGATCGCACATCCATCATATCGTTTTGAAAAACTAGACGATGTGTTATGCACATTGCCTATATATTCGCAAATTTAAAGTTCACCACCATAGAATGGTGTGCTTTCCTCTTTTGTATGTACTCCGACATTTCCTAAGGGAAACCTTTGATGAAGACTTATTTTCACCCTTAGCTTAACAATGTGTTTCTACAGAACTGATAGATCGTAATGCTTATACGAAGGTATCCAATTTGATCCCGGTTAATTAGAGTTCAACATATAAAGGAATCCCTCCATGCTTTGGGGCTTCGTATGTATGCGGTATGTGTCATACGATTTCCTGTTGATATCTGTTACCGTCGCAAGCATACTTAGCAGCGTAATATAACTTGCCAGTTTGGGGAAATGCTTTGTATGGTATAAGGCTACAACTTTCCGCTATCTGAAACAGTAGGTTTAAGTTAGGGTACCGACACCCTCGAGACGTGGGAAATTGAATGAGTGGGAATGAAAGAAGAGGTTCTAGCAATAGCATTCCTCTTCCCTTTATTTTCATTTTAACGGAAAGCACTTGATGCAACTGTTCCTGTTATAGCACGCGGTGCTTTTGCAGTCTGCGAAAAGAAATCTCCTCAGTTGAGAAGTTCTATTACTGAAAAAAGGTCACGCACATCTTACAGGAAAAGCAAAAAAGGATAACAAAAAACTCAAGAAAAAAAGGTAAAAATATCAGAAAAATTTAAAAAAGTCTAGGGAAAAAGTCACTAACTCAAAAAATGAAGCGATTTCCCCCTCGTCTCTAATGCAAATTTAAATTAACTTGAAGGATTGTCATATTCTCCACTCTTTCTTGGTTCAATTGGACACGTAGGGGCATGCATGGAACGACTGGACGGAGTGCTGCACACAGTATCATATCCCCTAACCCTGTTATATTTATGCAGTGGGTATGGTTTAAGGATGGGTCCCTTTAAACCGTAGCACATATCGGCATGTAACGTGTAAGTCATTCATAGTATCCATTCGTTGTGACGATAAGTATTTCATCTTGCTAGGAAACTTGTAATAGTAAGGTGAAACCCCTCCTTGTCTTTAATTACTACTTTGGTGTGAGAACTCTTCCATGCTGCGCAGAAAAGGCAGAAGTACCCAACACTACATCTCAATAAAGCTGCGTATTCCATTTTATGAATAGTAACAGTAGGATTTAGGGAAGGATCTAGTTGCTCAGTACAGACTTCTTACCTCTCTTTTACTTTAGGTTTCGAAATAATACTAGGAGAACTAAAAAATACATCACCATCGGGATCGTCTCGATAGTCGATAATGCCATATCTTCAAAAAGATAGGACGAGAATCTCAAATATATTTCATTATAAGGTTTGATTTAATATGTTCTTGTATTTTCCAATGTTAAGAACTTAATCAGACTCGTTGAACTGACAGTGGTCAATATTGAAAGTCAACAAGGATGTTTTATGCGGGCAGACTCAATAGCCTTTAGGGCGAGAATTTAAATCTCATTAAATGCCTGATATTGGGAATAGTTACATATTGCTGATTAAGAGGATTCAGTTTTGATAGTACTTCTGATAACATCGCAAGAAATGTAATAGTAATGGAAACTCTCTTTATTTTGGCAATAATCGATATTGGCTCGTCTGATACAACACACTTTCACATACGCGGCCTAACGGGCACGGCGAAAATCCTCAAGTTTTCGGGCATTTCAGAAGGTGCTTATCTATAGTCATGACTTACGCCGGAAGATGGGACAGTATAAACGTACGTTTTGACAGAAAGTTTTAAACTGCCTTTGTGCTGCCAGTTCAAATCGACATGAATTTTCGTTTTCTACCACCTGTTAAAAAGCTAAGGCACTCCATTGCCGGGTACATTAGCTCCTCTATGGTGCCTGGCATCTCAGCCAGTTAAAATAAAAAAGGCGATAGACGTGTTCAAACAGAGTATCCATCTTAACATAATCTTCCTTTATAAAACAAGACGGAATCGAACAGTCAAGGCTTTGATCTCCAAGCATAAGATTCCCAATTGAGAAGCAATTTTCCCCTACAGATGGTCTTAAAACAGTAGCGAAAATAGATTTTTTTTACAATATTTAAAATACCATGAGCTAAATGGTAACTAGGAAAATACATCTTGGGCCAACAGTATTTTTCATAATTGGCGATACCTCGGCATATATCGACTACCTTTCTCAATCTGAGATACCTACCAATAACGTAAAGGTCTAGTTTGCAAAATACAGACAACCAGTCGTTTGAATAAAATTGCTTTACTTAATGGTAGTATAGTGGTAATTCCGTCTCATAATAAGTAAGCCGATCTAGAGATATGTTTCCAGATATTCTACAGACCTGGGTTGTATGACTTTGGCCTGTCTGCGGACGTCTACACTCTGCTCCCCTAGTTAATACAGAATACAATGTGATCGAGATCCAGTTGAATTCTTACAATGTGATGTCTCCACTTGCCTGTGAAACAGAACCCACAACAATTAGAATGCAATGAAAGATCGTAACAACTACTCACCGGCAAACGAGGCATGTCCAGAGGGAAATGACAAACGTGCGTCTTTTACCTTTTGCTGGTCCAGTCCATGACACTCGTACTCTGTGACAAACAAGGGTCGACCTGCAAAATCTGTACAGTTCAAGCTGTTCCAATTTGGGTTGCAGATTTCTATAAAATGTGGCCTCAACCTACCAACGGAATATTTGGCTATGTCTGTCAGAAAGCCGGTCACAGCAGCTCCAAATAGGAATACAAACACAATGCTACAGATCCTCTTCAGAAGTATAATCGGGCAGTCACAGAAAAAGTTTCCACAATTTATTTGCACTGGTTTCCTCATAACTCTGGAAAAGAAGTTCTCTTCCTTATTTCGTCGTAAGTATTTGGTGGTCTCGAGAAATATGACTAATATAAAATTACAGCTGAGGCCGACAGACACTGCCAGCCCTGCTGGAACTGTGCTGTCCATGTAAGGTTTGCGTATGGACTCATCGTCACAGAAAAAACCTCGTCTTTGTGGCTCCACGTGTTTGTAAAAAATATATATAGTTGAACAGAGAATAATGAACAAAGTCACGTCCAAGGCCACAAAAAGCAATTGCTTAATAGAAATTTTTACAGACATAATTCTCGTTGTGTCTCTATGCATTTCAGTCACTTTGAGTAGATTAGAGAGTTTTTCAAGCTAATGGCCTACATTCGAGTATTACAAACCACAGTACTTGCTCAAAATACACGCAGTGTTGACCCTCCTTCTGTCCATACAATCTCTGAACTGCCGTCTTGTTCGTCTGCAGAACGGGTCAAATGCACTCGGCCAGAAGACTCCAGTTAATCTGTAGTGAGCGTTGCTAAGTATCACTCATCACACTGTCCGGATATGAATCTTCAACTTCGTATCATATTCTCTCCGGTGATTTCATGTCCTTAAGAGTCGTATACAATCCTGTGATGCTTTCCGAGGGAGAGAGCTGGTCAATATAGCGAACTCTGTATAATCGGTGCTGTTTGTAAAAAACCCTCAGCTTAATACGATCGTAGACTTGCTCTAAGTCAGCGTCGTAGATTGATAGAAAATCTGAAACCTTTTAGATCGTTGTTGTCTTGGATGATACCTTCCGCCTCTTAGCACTGGATATACGTTTCCTTAGAGATAAAAGTAAGGTGCACTTTCTTTAAATTTCTATGTACGTACTTCAAGCTATAAACTTTACACTCTTTTACTTTGAGTGAAAAGGCTGACGGTATTTCTATTTTGGCTTGAATCACCAGGTTTGTTAATTAGAGATACAGGGTGCTTACAAAACAAGGCAAAAGAGGTACCAGTAACGGGTGGGCTGTATCGGATGTGTTTATATCAGGCACACCGGATTGAGTCTGCTAATACAATGATGGCTAGATAACACGTGACTGCACATTTCTGTAGCTCCTTCATTTAACAAGATTAAAATGTTTGGAGAACTGACGTCATGGTCATACAGCTTTCGGACATATGTGCAATCCTCAGAAAAGCTGTTCGGACCAAGCAGGTCAGGTCCACGTCCTTGGTGTTTCGTAAACAATGCAACATGTCTCGCTCTGAAAACGAGTACAATTCTAATCTTCGAATTCAAGTCACGCAGACTTTTATAAAGTATTTGTATCTGTCTATATGGGGGGAAATCACTTGTTGCAACCTTGTAATAGCCACAGATGAAATTTGTACGTCTTATATGTAATTATAAGATCTTAATGAGGATTCTAAGTAGAACTTAAAACTTAATAGGCGTGATAACCACAGTTCTGAGTACAATTTGAGAGATCTTTAATAATGCTTTAATATGGCCATGGGACTTATCAAGAGTACAGAATCACTTCAAGATGTCGCTACCAGAAATGAGAAGGTTCGAAATTTGCCAATGAACAGTTCTGTACGACTGCGGAAATTGTAACTTAAAGCTTGATTCAAGTCTTTCCATCACAGTTTTAAAGGAATTAGCGGGAACTACTTCCAGACTAACTGCCATGTTGAAACTCATAAAGACGTAGGGGAAGGGGGGTGTTTCTATTCTAGAATGTGCTCATTGCTTAACAATGAACGTTTTCTGGCTCTTTTATCCGGTATTCTTAGAAGGAGTGTGTATTTTTTCCTTTCATTATCACATGTTTTGCTATTTCTTGTTACTTGTCAGCAGACATTGTGAGTAGTTTGAACATAGAAATCCGTACTACCTTGAAACACATGGGAGCTTTTACACTGAGGCGACAAATAAGGTAAAGTTTCCCATAAGATGTTATTATTCCTTGATCTGTTTTGTATCAGTGACAAGCATCTTTAATGAGCCCGTGAAGCAGTAGGCCAACAATATAAAGCAAATCAGGCGTTAACTCCAATTTTCGAATCCGGTTTCGCCATTTCGAACAAAATTTAAGCCCTTCGAGTTGAAATTACTGCTAAGTTCAAACACTCGCTTAATCGAGCAAAATATGTAGTTGTCTGCGTATTTGAATCAGTAGACCTTTACTTTAATTAGTTTTGGACTTGATTATTTGACAGATAGATATGTTTTGATGCCACTGTAGCTTTGCAGCTGTGTAGGCTCAATTCCTATGTTTGATTTGATTTTTCCCAGAGAAAGAAGAAAGAAAGTTGGCGTGAGCAGTAAAGAAAAGTATTGTTGAAAAGTTCCGGGTTTTTCATGGACAAACTTCTCTGTTTACAGATAGTTACACATGATTGAAGTTGATGATAGATAACCCACAAAAAGCATTTTTAAGGGAACTTTGTATCCTGAATAGATCAAACTTAGTATTGAAGGGTAAGCTATCAAAAGTATCAACGTAACTCATAATTAAACATAAACTTTAAATAAAAACAATGGCTATAGGGCACGACTTAAACTGATAGTACTGCATCCACTAAATACCACGAATCTACAAAATAGCATGTTGTCTTTCCTAGAATTCTCTTTCAATCCAGTT